>JAVQIZ010224515.1:0-16011 GCA_036023535.2 Galaxias brevipinnis | reverse complement strand
AGATAACATTTTATTTCATGATGTTGTTTAAATTTTGACGTTCAGTTTGGAAAAAGTTACCAATTATTCCACTAACTTATTTCTGAAAGACTGTATAGTGGTGCGGCGTCAAAATGACGTCTTGGCGGTTCTAGGGGGTACTGCATTATCGGCGGTTCTAGTGTTAAAAACAAATGGAATATAGTGATACGAAGGTATAACACATTCAGTTTATAGAATACAAACAACACATTTAGATTTTATGCACACACTCAAATAATCCATCTGCAGTATCAGGCCAACGGTAACTTGCTACATTTAACAGACTTTCAGGCTTTCAGTCACAAAGTGGAGGAGGGGAATAATTGGACCATTGGCTAAGCGGAAAGCATCTCTCTGATTTATCTTCAGGTACCAAGCAGGAAACCTAGCAACCGACAGCTTCAGACACAGCCTGTTGCCACTTTTCCAAGTGTGCCCAGGCGCATCAACATTTACACATTCAGCAACAGAAACACATCGACGCGCTGATGCAAAAGCGAAAACACAACAACAAAAAAATGTAGTTTTCTTTTTTGAAACTAACAGAAATTGCAAGGGGCCAAGTGAAGTATGAATTGCCCCATACTAAATCAAATCGAGGGAGCAATTGCTTAGAAAGCACGAAACGTTTTATATCAAATATTCAAATGTGCGCAAAATATCATTATATAGTGATATGACTCAAGCTCTCATTCTGTGGTATATGATTTGTTCAACTCATGTAATTACCTGGAGCCTAAATTATATCAATAGGTGATGTGATATCATCTCTGGAATGATACGACGAGAAATGTTTGATAAATGAATTAGACCACCTCCACTCGTCTGATGACAGATGAGTTCTCATATGTTTGCGTTAAAAATGCAATTATATTAAGATCCAGCCTTTAATCTGCTGTCTGTAAAAGTAGATAAAATTTAATGTAAATTTGGTAAGATTCACCTTCACAAAAAATACCTACATGGCTGGGGGTCCTGGGGCATGTGTGTGTGTGTGTGTGTGTGTGTGTGTGTGTGTGTGTGATGAGATCATTTCAATAACAAGGACAGCAAGTGTGTGTGTGTGTGTGTGTGTGATTGTGTGTGTGTGTTTGTGCACATGCAAGTGTGTGTACGAATGGGTGTGTTTACAAATGTTACTCACAAAAGTATGACAATCGTCTACAATGTTTAACTTGTGCTGCCTGATCAAAAGGGATTTTCCCAATATCCAGTTATGATGGAACTAGCTGTATCATCAACATCTTACTACAAGTTACATACAATTATATCTAAGTTTGGCTGTATACTTGTGGTACATACAACAGAGGATAAAACGTATTCTCAAACTAAGTGCTTAAATTTTAATTGTTATTTTACTGTCTAGCATAATCCAGTTTACCTAGGTATTAGAACAAAAGTACATTGCAACAGCCAACCGTTTTTCTAATTATATAGCATTATTCTGATAAAATAAGGTTTCTGTATTTCAGTGTTCTAGATAATATCATGATATCCTTAACACCTTAATATGGTTAATCTTAAATGGAATAAGGGCTACTCTGAAATGGAGTTAGGACCTGTTCCGAATAGACTAAAAGGACTAGGTTTACTGGGAACGTCATATTGCTTTGGTTAAAAGGCTTGCAATGATATGTGCTATTGATTCACTGTAAAGTAAAACAAGGTAAATCGACAAAAAGGTATATGCTTGAGTGGAATAGAAGGTGTCATCTAGATACAATGACTTGGCACAGACCAAATGGGTTCTGGGGCTCAAACTGAGAACAGCAAATCTCTCTCATAGTTTTGGTCTCATGAAGTGATTTCCATCTGTCTCCCTCATAACAGTTGTTGTGATGTTGTCCATATCATCAATGCGTCCTCACATAGTCCCAGGGACAGACACAATTGTCATTCAAACACCACACAGAGAAAAGGATGGAATCGTTATCTTCAGCTCCCCAGTCAAAAGAAATCACTAAGAAAAGCATACACTAAATCGCCCTTGTTGGACATTGCTATGGTGAACAACACTGTATAAACGTTGCTGTCAGAAAATGCATTACTGGGCAATGTTTTGTTGATCAAGTGCGGATCTTTTATGAGGAGCCGATCAAGCAGTAGGCGCCATTCTTCCAGGAGACACATCTCCAGCTGTGTGATAAACACCGATTAGAATATAATTGTCTCATCAAATAACCATGATAAGAGTAGCCTATATTAATAGTGAATGAGAAAAGTCGAAGCCACTTTTCAATGAGGTTCCAATAAAGTTGTTTAAAAACAGATTATTCGGTTCAATATGGGAAAGTCATTGGATAGTTTATTTCCAAAACTGTACAGCAGATTGTGTGAATTGTATTTTTATAAATAAAATATTCAGTTAGGGTTGTCGTTGCCTTGGGAAGTTAATGGGCAACTATAGTTGCCAGTATAGATGGCTTCTGGATTGCCTCTTAATATAAGCCACCAATGTATTGTTAGTAAAACACTTAATGCTTAATTTGTCCAACCACCAAACGTTAAAAGTCAATCATTCAGGATTGTGGTATTTTTTTTAATTTTTGAGTTCAAATGTCCCCTTCTTGTAGGTTCACTCCCCCAGGTTAACTGCAAGAAAGAACTAACTTCTCATCTAACCTCACCTTTACATAAAAGGGTGCAACTCAAAAATACAAAGATTCAATAATATCTTGATAACATAATTGTGGAACAGAGTACGACAATGTGTCTTATAGAAAAAAGGTCAGGTCTGGATAACCAGTCAGCTCACATTATGCAAACACATTCAAAAATCTTTTAAAATCTATGAGAACCCAGGTCTCATAAAGGTCAGGTATAGTCTAGACAGCTCACTCATGCTCCAGTACACCTAACTGCAGTCAGTGCCAGGAAATTGTCGCCAAGTCATATTTGTGTTATTAAAAGATTCTCAGTCTTAGGTTTTGATTAAAACAATCCTTTGTTGGGTCATGGACTGCAGCGCTTCAGTCTAGCAAAATAAAGATTTGTGAAGTTTAGACAACCTTTATTAAATCAAAATCTAATATCAATTAAAATAGACCCGATTTAAACTATAACAAAAATGTGGATACTTATTACGTTTATTCTTTCGAAAGATATGCAACATTTTAAACATTGGTGTTGTTCACCATCTTGCACAACTGTGCAGCACAAGTATGTCAATTATCCAGTGGACACCAACACATAGTATAAACCGGAAATTGGAATGAACCACAGTTCATGTTGCTCATGGCTCTACGTACCTGGATGCTCTTCATCCACAGGTGGGTTGGTTGACTGACTCACAGCTCCTGTGACTGGGGATGTGAGCGTAGCACCATGCAATGGTGATATTACCCAAACAATCATGAATTAAACCCGCGACCATGACCTGCAGTCATAACGGGTTGCAGCGTAGGCGTCCAATATGAGCTCTTATCCATTGGAAAGCCTGTGGGATGTGGCTCTGGTTAACTGACTCAGGTTGGTGGATCAGACTTACACTGTCTACAGAAATGCAATGTCCTGATGGAGATTCGGTACTGCACATCCAGTTTATGACATGCAAATGCATTTTCCTGCTAATTTGACATTATAGCTGTCCTTTAGTTGTACAGAACTGCGTAAAGAATCCCTACGGATATGCACATGATACTGTAAGTTGTCAATTTACCATAAGAGATAAATGTCTGGGAAAACACACAGTGATTATGCTTATGTTTTGATTTTGTCTATCATTTCTCGGTCCCAAGCTGTGTCCAGTGGACTTTGCAAGTCACCCTGACTATACACACCTTCCCTTAGCCTCTTTTCTACCTCGGCCTCTATATCATGTTGTGCTAGATATGAATATGTGGTCAACTGGAAATTAAAATGGACACTCAGTTGTCTTATTTTCACTGTGCCCATTGCTTTTCCATTTCCAGTTTTACAATTTTGGCATTTTGTAAGACCAATGAAAAACTGGACAATAGGCTGAATAAGTTTCAAACATGCACACAGGGCAAAAAAAGCACATTTATAAAATATCTTTGAATTAAACATTTCGATTTGAGGCAAGGCGGCACCCATTCACAGCTGGCTTTGGTGGCAAGGCGGCACGCTTTCACATCTGGCTTGTGATTTTATTCCATTGGAGCTGAATTCTCCCTATCTTTCTGTCTGTCTCATGTTATGAAGAGACCTGAGTAGAAAGCAATTCCTGATGCTTTGATCTCTCAGGGACATACTGCTGACACTTTTAAAGTTCAGTCTCAACACCTGTCTCGCTGTGTCTAACAAGCAGCGCCAGGTCATCTCCTTAGTATGCCAAAATGGAACAAGCAGGAATGCCCTTGAAGACTCACACACAAATAAACACACGTGCAAATGTACACACACACACACACTAATACGGTATCAATGAGTGCAATCCATTAAAATTGTAGAACAGTGGACTGTGACAGGTCATTTGTTGATGAGATTTCAGTAAGAAGTTTCTACATGTCCTCTTCGTCCTTGAATGGAATATCTGTGCCATTTTCAAATGGCTTGTTTTATCAGTCCAAATGTCTGTGATGTTGTTGACTGTCAACTGCTTAGAGACAATTACAATATTACCTAGACTCTTTCCAGTCAAAGGTAAGGTAACATTTTAGTTTAATGCTATTAGTTCAAAGGAATATGTAGAGCCTTCACATGCATGCTTCCTTTTGGGTGTGTTGTATATGTGAATGACAGTGTCAACAAATGCATAAGTAAACACAGGAATGTACCTCCCCAAGCTATATATTAGATGTATGCACATACAGTAGAGATTGTTTGTCTCTGTGAGTCTTTGTCAGAGTCACTCAGGTTAATGTACATCGTCAATAGCAATTAACGCAGATAAATCTACATATCTCTCAAAAGGGTCTTGAAGTCAAATAATTAAAACCGAATCTTCCACTTCTAGACTATGGTAGACTGTCCCAAAGTCTAGAGGCCCTGACCTAAAATATTCTGTTTTTGTTTGGTTTTAGACATTGGAACATTGAGTGCTGCTTTCAAACAAGATTTAAGGCTGCCTTCTTTTATAAGGGGTGAAAACTGTCATGTTTACTGTCTGTAAGTGAATTTATTGTTGTTTGTGTGTTTGTCTGTCTGTCTACCCAGGGCAGTGCATTAGAAAGAATTGAACAAAAAAATAAAACGGTTGTGAGCAATATAATGGAAGGGCTGTACAGCTGAGATGTAGGCAACATTAGCTTTTACTTATTTCCTGCTTGAGGGTTACAATTTCAAAGGAGATAATACTTGTCCCAAACTCCCATCAGCCTAAATAATTTAGACTCGTTCTTCAAAATGTCCGATACAATCCAAAGGAGTAGTCCAAATAGAATCTAGGAACTGATGTAGTAGTGTGGAGGATGACCTTGGGTAAAATGGAAATGGGAGAGACAAAGTAATTATGTTTCCAGAAATCTTGGACCTGTTGTCACTAAATTTCAGTTCGAGAGAGAGAGAGAGAGAGAGAGAGAGAGTAGCTTGTAAAGGGCGACACATTAATTGCCTGGCAACTACATGCATAAGCAAAGCAGTGAGAAGACATTTTGCAAGGATTCACTCTCCAGATATTCAATGGTGTGTCATGACTCACCTGTTACACAGTGGTATATAATAAAATTCTATAAGTTGTATTGTACACTTTTGTATTACAAAATGTGTTCCCAATATCCAAGGGAAAACAAGTATCATGCGCCACTGGTTAAAGAAGTTCTATTACATGCTTGGGAAACCATGCAAATATATGGTTGATTAGATTAATCAGCTTGTAGAATGACTGCCCTGATACAATTGATCTGTCCAAGCAACAAGTCAATATCTGACAAAAAGACTGAGGGACTGTTTTTTCCATATAAAACAGTCCATTGGGGCCTGAACTCAGCTTGGCTGGCAGAACAAATACAGAGGGAGTACTGGCAACCTTCCTGGGGACCTTCGGTGAAGCTGAAGATTGACATATGAAAAAAAAGTTCCTCACTGGAGTTGTCAACCAGTATAGACTATGTCTCAAACCCTCTACTAAACCCCTCAAACTACTACGGTCAGGGCCACAAACATGTACAGTGGTCACAGGGGAAATCAGAGAAGGCTTTTTATAGATTGAAGACACAAAGTTGTAAACTGCAATGGATTCCGCTGTGTGTGTGTGCGTGCGTGTGTGTGTGTGTGTGTGTGTGTGTGTAATGTACTGAAGACAATACATTTGCCGTTGAAACTGTGAGCTGATTGAGCAAGCTGCTTTGCAAGTAACAACAATAATCTATGCAATTTAGTAACAACAGCAAGAATCTAATTTGAATCTATGTCATTCTTTATGCAAACAGTGTTTACCTTTTTACCAGTCCTCCTTCATGCCTTGAGTGCTTCCAGTGTTGTGAGACACACTTATGAGATGGAGGCTGACAGGATTGTCTGTCTTTGTGATTAAAGTGCAACGTTTTCCCCTTGTTTTTCTGTGACCCTGCCACGCCGACCCTGTCAGTGTCAATCTTGTCTTGTCTGTAATTACGAGTTTACTCCTGTCAAGGCTGTGAGCTGTGGCAGGCACTTCACGAAACAGAACATACAATATATCATCAGCAGAGTGACTGTCTTTAACATAAATATAATTTTGATTCTTTGACTTGGATGAATCCAGTTCTTTCTTTGTCTTTTTTCCCCTCACCCTTGTTACAGTAACTGTTTCAGTAGGGTCAAACCTGTCAGATTCTGTGTGATTAAATTGTATGTCCCTGATGATGAACAAGTGAATGATGAGGGGGATAATGAGGATGATGACAACGATGATGAAGATGCTTTCTCTTTTACAATGCTAACTTTAGGTTTGTCTATCAACTTTAACTAAGTCAGCTCTCTCATACTATTAGAACCATACTATTAATTTTAGTTTCAGTGTAAGGGACAAGACAAGTCAAAACCAGTACTTTGGACTGGTCTTACACCGTCTGCAACCACATATTGTCCTCTAAATATAATTTAAACGTTGTTAAACGCATTTGACTGTACTGGAAAATAATTCAAACACTAAATGTGTGGCATTCATCTCACACATAAAGGATGAGCCTGCTATGCTTATCCCCGATTAGCCAAGCTCTCATCCTGTTGTGCTCAAAACAGCCTTCATACGGGATGGGAAATCTATTAACCTTTAGGACAGCAGGAGAAGCCCCCAGCCGCTCACGAGGGGAAATGCATCTAGATTTAAAGGTTAGGAAAGGGGATAGTGATGGAGTGTAGGCCTACAGGAAACGGGACAGAGGTGGGTGGTAGTGGTTGGATTTGTTTCAGGATAAATGCTTAAGTACAAACACTGAAAATTAAAATACAGGATTGCAACAGCATATCAACCATTAACTCACACTTTTGAACAAGCACATTCATGCTCACCCATGCATGCACTGCTCTTCCAGAAACTTGGGTTGTATAAATACTTGAAACACTCTTAATTAAGACATTGAAAGACTCACAGAACTAGTCCATAAATCAATCTTTTGAAAGGTATTTAAATATATACTTTAAATCAAACTGGCTGTCCCAAAGTGTAGACGCCCTAATGGAAAAAGCTTGGTTACACTCAGTTTTAAATCCACACAAGAAAAGAAACAATGATTTGGTGCAGTTCAGTTCTACTAACTAACGTTTTTGTAACTCAACTTAGAAAATCATGGGCATCACTTTATTGTTCAGTTACAGAAATGACCAAGTAGGCTAAGTACCCAAAACCAATGCACAATGTCAATGTAAGAACCAAGTAATTTGTGTTATAATTACCAAGTAAGTACCCAAAACAATCCTGGAAATAAATGGTTTACTCAAACAACCTCGCTGTAATACTAGGTCATTATTTGTATAATTATTATTTAGGTACCAATATAGAAGTTGTTTTACAAATTACCATATAAGTACCCAAAATAAACATGGTAACAACTGGTACTTACTATAACAAGGTTACCAAATCATTATTTCTTTTGATGTGTGGATTTAAAACTGAGTGTAACCAAGCTTTTTCCATTAGGGCGTCTACACTTTGGGACAGCCTGTTTGATTTGAAGTATATATTTAAATGACGCTGTATTTGTGTTTTTTTTTCTTGAGTAACAACAGCCATTCGTTACCATGCCCCTGCAGCCTATACATTTTTTAAAATAAGTTAAGAGATGGAGAAAGCCCTTTCTCAGGGTGAGGTTGCGAGGTTGCACGTGAATGTAAACTGCAACCTGTGATATTTAAGGGTGTAAAAAAAGCTTTTTATTAAGTCTACATATCAGCACCTTTTGTGGTCTCCTCATAAATTATGTCACATAGTTACGAATATCAAAATCAAGACACACGTTTTCTTTAAAAAAGCTCATTTGTAACGAGTAACACATAAGAATGGAATCCAAAAGAAGGTGGCTGGACTTCACAATGCCATACCTTTACTGTGCTGCTTTTCAAAATACATTACCCACAATACACCCTGAAAAAATGGACAAACCCTATCTCCTAGACTTTCTTTCAACTAAGATTGCAGTTTATCCATTCTCCTCACCTTGCTGTGGCACATTGTCTTTATGATCTGGCTGGGTTTGTCCAGTTAAAATGTAGCAGCAGATAGCATCATAGTTGAAGCAACAGGCCATCTGAGCCCATAGGCACAGACAGGGCTGATGTACCAGCCACCCATCTCCTTGCTTCAGGAGAGCTTTTGTCCCCTGACACACTGGGAATCAGGAAATCAGCAGATTAGTGTGTAAACACTATTATGTCTTGGCTCCTTTTAGCAAACCTATCTCAGAGCTGTGGATCAGAAAACCTAGACCAAACATTTGCAATTATACATGAATGGTCATGGTACATCTGAGATAGAGGAAGAATGGTAGAGAAAAGGAGGGTGAGAGGGACAAATATGTATAGACGAAGGGAATTAAACGATAGGAGAGAGATGTACATTTCTGCTTTCATTCCTCCACTGGTAAGCAGCTCCGGTGTTAATCATGGGTATGTTTTTCATGTTTTTGTCTGAACGTCAACAGTATGTTACGTTCTTGTGTTAGTTCTACACAGCAGATGCCACAGCATGTGCCACAGGTGTTACACAACATCGTTTACAACCTTATGTAACAAGAGGGAGCCAACGGTTTTTATTAGCCAAAAGAAGCAGCCCTTGAAAGTCTGATTCATTGTCCCTGCCCCTTTCACATACACACTTGGTCTATCTCTTTCACAAACACACACACACACACACACACACACACACACACACACACACACACACATACACTGAGATCTGGGGCTAGGTTTATGAATAGATTTCCTGGCAATGGATATGTGTGGGAGGACAGTGCTGGGGGTGGAGAGTGAAATGAAAATATCTGTCTATGTTTTCCACTCAGAACAGTGATGCTCCTAATCATAGTCAAATGTACCTTGGGGTCCATATAAATCTTAAGACTCTGCAAGGGGTTATGTGTTCCTGTCTCTATTAGGCTTCATCTATGCTGCCAATCCCATTCTATAGGACTTGCTGGTGTTGTCCAGGGTTACAGAGTTCTATGAAATACCGAATTTATGAAAGAGCTGAAAGAGCCTCCCTATTTTTTTTCTTAAGGGGACACAGCAACATTTGGAGGAATACCATTCCCAGTTTTGTTTCACTCTTCTTATTAGAAAGACAAAATATGGTATATGCTACTGGATAGGATATAATCTTCACAACCCAACACCGCTACTGTAGTCGCTCCTTGCCAAAGAGGGAGATCAATGCTGTAGAAGCCTTTAATTTTTGTTTATTTAAACTCTCACTCATTCAGAAAGGCTTCCTCAGGTCAAAATCCAGCATTGCAATGGGAACAGCCAGCATGGATTCAGAGGGAGCTGAGTTTAGGACACACTATGAAGCTTTGGGCACACAAAAACTATTGCTTAAAAAATGTTTCGCACTTGTATCTAAACACTAACATACTTATACATCTCACTGACCAATAGCCAATTCAATATTAATTGAATAATTCAATACATTTTGAGAAAACATCTCCTTAATGTGGTCTTTAAGCTAACTATACTAGCCTTGGCTTGCACCAGCTTTGCCACACAGAACATTACTGTGAGACCAATCGGATCGGATGTCAATTAATTATTTGTAAAATAATTAGCTAATCATATTACCAAGTGGCATGAAAGATTTTGTAAAAATTTAGCACAGATTACAACATCAGCAGCTGACAGCATTTCAGAAAACATATATACCTTTATGTGTATTGCCCTTCCCTGCCCTGTAACAGTGGGTGTAAGAGTACAGACAGACATTATGTAATTATTGATCAAAGAGGCTCAAAGGGGAGTACAATAAAATGGCAGACAAGTGTTAGGAATTCAGCTGATAAAGAGAAAGGTGCTGCCTGGTGTTAGTATAATGTCAATCCTGTATCTGAACTGACAATACATCTGTCAGTATATGTTGCTTAATGTGTGATCAATTGTAAACATGTTTGTAGGTTATTTCAAGGGGTCATTGGATCAACAAGATATTCAATTTTATAAACTTTTTGTGCATGCATAAACTAAAACAAAATACTGTTATTGTGAACTCTGGTTGTTTCTCAGCTAAACAAAAAATAAAAGCATTGGTAGGAACCCGACGCGGCTAACTTTAAAGGGAGACAACTGAGATGGCAGGTAGATCTCTAAAATAAAACGTGTATATTCTTTCTTCAAATAAACATACATAATAGATGCGTTTTATGAGCAGCTTGGTTGCATTACACATTTTTTAAAACCCGTCAACTTTTCAAAGTGATGCCTTCTGTAACAGTAACAATACGTTACATAAAACCTCAACAAAGAATATGCTATGTTTACAAAAACTTGTCGATTAAAAAACAAAACTATCCACTTTAATACCAGGGCTGTAAAGTATACCCAGCAGCCCCCCCCCCCCCACCTGTCAACAACTATTATAAGAATTTAAAAATGAAATGTTTTTTAATTATTTTCGAGGGGGGGCCTCACGTGTTTGAGTTACGGTGCTGTTTATAACCAAGCACCGTGAATTGAAAAAGCAAACAAAGATCTGGAAAAGAGGTTGACTTGTAGGATTGTTAGTAAATAGGTCTGCATAGTGCTAAAACTGAATATGAAAAACTGAATATGAAAATTACATTTGTAATTACACTAACAAGCCATTCACACAACCTTTCCTATTCTATGAGATGCTTGAGGATGTCATTTTAATGTGCACTTCTCAAAGAAAACACTACAATGATTATGAATTCTCTTTAGACAGCACTCTTGTATCTTCAGAATGACACTGATGACAAGTTTGATTGCAATAGGTCCAATACTGTTGTGGCAAAAACATATTTCATATAATAATCTTACCAATAATCATACAAATCATAGAATTCTATACATGCATAGCTTCAGCCAGAAATACATACAGATGGCCCTAGCAAACCATGTTCCACTGCTAATGTGAATTAATTTTGTGATTATGGAGCAGCCCCTGGATGAGATAATGACTTCACCTAGGGTTCCTGAATGGCGGTGAGCCGAAGGTAATCGTTCTGAACATCCCAGTGTGGTGCCCTCGGGGTGCTCAATCATAATTGTTTGTGTCTGTGTGTGTGTGTGTATACTGAAGGGTGGAAGGATTTACTGGGTTTATGTGTGAAAAAGAGTGAGAGTGTCAGAGGAACGATTAAGCAGTATAGCAGCAGAAAGAAAGGACATAACACTT
This sequence comes from Galaxias brevipinnis, assembly GCA_036023535.2. Classification (NCBI taxonomy): domain Eukaryota; kingdom Metazoa; phylum Chordata; class Actinopteri; order Galaxiiformes; family Galaxiidae; genus Galaxias; species Galaxias brevipinnis. Next base: position 4,265 of record JAVQIZ010224515.1, on the reverse strand, counting down.
CTGGCATGGATTCCTTTGGTTCCTTTTCACGGACTGTTGCTATAAAATGTACATTAATATATTTACTAAAATCCCATAGCATGATACTTCTTGACATTATGAGAGTTGCCGAATGTTGCAGTCAGAAGCAACGGTAGTCTGTTGTTGCATGTAATAGATATACTTAGCATCATATATGTATTAACTGCTTATTCATAGCAAGTAGCTTCTGTGTATAATTTAAAATGACTTAACTACAACAGAAAAGCATAAAATGCTGATGAGCGCACTTCTCAATGCCAAATGAATGAGCATATGTAGAACTTGTTGCACAAACTCAAAATGTTAGTCATTTGGTTCATTGCCTAAATGTGGCCGAGTTAGTTATGCTATGTATCAACAAATAGAAAGCTTAAATTTCCTGATGTCTGCTTGACTGCTTCCATCGAGCTGATAGGAATCAGTAAGGTGCAGACAGCAGTGTGAGCAAGGCTGGGGAAGGTAGCTGTGTCTGACTCACATTTGACTCTGGTAGATGTGGGAGCAGACCTGGCAGTTAACCTTTAAATGGCCTAATTAAAAGCAGAGTCATTATGTAATTTGTGATTAAAAGCTCCTTGAGAGAAATTAAGCGTCTATTTCCAATTGAATACCTATGTATTGTAGGTGTATTTTAGCTATGCAGGGGATATTATCTTGCAAAAAGAAATGGCATGTGTGAAATATTAATATATAAAACTGAGGGTTTTATATTTGTATATCCTGTGGTAGAAAGAGAGTAAGATACAAGCAATGTTTAATCACACATTATTTACTGAATCTGTTGCATTGAGATAACTGTCTTCTGTGAGCAAACAGCAAAGTTTTTTTTGCATAGAGGTTAGAGTCATTGTGAGATGTTTTTGTTTTTGTTGCTAATGAATAATTAATAATAAGCTAAATCCCCTCTAATAACTCTGTGGTGTGTAAACATTGAAAAGCAAAATCATTGTCACCCTGCTAAGGCTTATACATCTTCAAAATGCCTCAGGCTATCGAACTAGGTAGCTACAATAGCTAAAGCGTTTTTTAAAGAAAAGGAATTATAGTACATTCTGTGGTTTTTCAGTGCTGTCAAAGCTAATGGCCTTGTTCAGCATCTTCGGCTTTAGTCTACCATGTTGCTCTCTTGTAGAATGTTTAAACTTTGAGGGGCGCTAGGACACTTTACTGTATACTATTTGGAAAACGATCACCCTATACCCTATCGATAACAGCTTTACAACCTGACAGCGCTCACTCATTACATTTCATGGAAAAGATGTGTGTTACAGAATGTAATATTTGTCATCATATGCAAATACCTGAACATTTAATTTGCTTCATGCTATTAACCTGACTTTTAAAACTCAAGAAAATAAAAATTAAGTCCTTGATCTACAAAAACCTACAATTTGTACAGTTAGACAGCAGTCACAAAGTACACATTTAAAGGTGTTTATTTTTTGTGTAATAACAAAAATATGGTTTTACAAAACTTTATAATTTGGTCCCCCTTTACAATAACATGTTGGTCTATTTGCATGCCTTTACCTTTAGTTATTCTAGGTGTTTGGGGGTTACACATTATTGTGTATCTAGGGAGTTCATAGCTGGAATCTGAAAGTTAATTTAACAACCTAATAATAATAACAAAATATCTGGTTGGGCACAAGGCTAAATCACCTACCTTTATTATTGGACATACAATAACATTGATATAGATCAACTATGGGGGTAAGTAGGACCATATCTTATTTCCCAAGAAGTTAAGCTATCTCTTTAAACATTACAACCCTCACCATCATCATTAAAGCATGGACACCACGTCAATGCATTTTTGGATGGACATGACAAGATAACAATTTATTGCTGGTTATTGCAACAACAACAACAACAAAAAACTATATACATGACTTAAATCATTTATGCTATATTGTTACGTTGTTTCTGTTATTAGTACACCTCACAGACAATGTGTGTGAGACAAAGGCTCATCAAAGCCAGCCTTGCACTTAATGGTTTAGCAAACATTGATAAGAATGGCTTTTTCTTCCAAGGAATTCAGCTCAGTGTTGTCTAGGAGACAGACAGCCTGTCTTTTCGAGTTCGGATCCCTGTTTGGAACCATATGGGTCCCTATGGTTAAAATTCATTCTAACTAGCCCTGCAATCTGACTGTAGTCATCTTGTGGAAATCAAGTTGAAAAAAATAAAATTAGCTCTATTTATCAATTTGACTCCCATGTGGGGGGGGGGGGGGCGGCGTCGGGGGGACGACGACTCATGAGTCTTTGCATAAGTGGTACAGCATTTGTTCGGAGCTCTCCCTGCGCGCGGACAGTCACTGGTTGGTGTCCTCACGTTATGGATGTGGACACGTTGTGCGCTCTTGTATCTTGCTTGGACAGCCTGCTTTCGGCAGCGCAAAAACTGGCCAAATGAATCCCCGCAGTTCTGGCTCTTCTAATGTGCAATGGCTTAATAGGAGAGACATGAATGTCCGGACAGAGAACACCATTAGCTTGTGCGACAGGGCTATTCAGATCGTTACGGAACTTTGTCGAGCAGGGCAAATAGATCTGGAGAAATGTTGGGATATATTTCCTCTGGAGAGCAACATACCAGGTAAAGGGAATGCAGGTAAATAGTAAAACATATATCACATTTGATTTCCTCCATACTACTGTTTCGTTTTTGCTTTTCTGTCTGATTCAGGCTATTTGTGTTCATACAATTTACTGTAACTTATTTTGAAAAGGCTGACTTGAATGCTGAATGCAGACAAGTTATGCTTACAGAATGTAACGAGGATCTTATTAACTTAAGACTGTGAAAAGAAATGCGCTCATTTGCGAATAGCAAGCATGGTTTTAGCCTTAATCTTTGTACAATATTTTATCTGAGAGGGGAGGTTTTTACCGCAACAGGTGGGAATGTCGATGCAGTTACCACAGCCAGCTGTACAAATGCAACATAGAGCAAACAATCAGGGATTATTTATTTCTTTGTATAACTGAACTTGGTCTTGGACTTTTTTGTAGCCTTTTTAAAAAGCCTTTTTAAAAATCATTAAAAGAAAGTAATTTGAATACTGTTGATTTGTTGTAGGATTTTCACTTGTCTTTGGCCACATAGAGGTTACATCATCATTCCAGATGTTACCCATGTGATGAAATACACAGTTTAAGAAATGTCTCTCTTACCTTTGAAGAAGGTTGCATTTTCTGACATTGTCTTGCTATTCCAATCAAGTGCTGTTTGCAGCTGTCTTTTTCTTACCGCTTGCTCTCTTTCCTCTTTTTTTCTCTCTCTATCTTGCATGTTTGTCTGTCATGGTCTGTCCATTGCTTGCCTTTCTTTTCTTGGTCTCTCTGTTTGTATCCCGTCTTCTCTTTCTATATGTCTATGACACTCGTAGACATCTCTGTTAGTCTTCTTGCTGTGGTTGTAGGTTTCTGTGGCCTCGCCTTGTTGGTAGTCTCTCTCTTTGTCTTTTGGAAGCTGTGCTGGCCCATTTGGAGAAGCAAGGCTCTCACAACACACACAGATAATGGCATTGGGGTCAGTCTACCAGAGGCTCCTCCACCAAGCCCTCTGCCCATCATTGAGTCCAAGTTTGTGGAGCAGGAGAAGAAGAAGAAAACAGTGCCAGAAGTGAAGGTAAATGGACGGAGCTCTGTTAAACTCCTAGAGGCAGCCATGAAGATTAGCCAGACATCGCCGGACATTCCTGCTGAGGTGCAGACAGCGCTGAGGGAGAGACTAGGCCAGCAGGCCAAGATTCAGAGACAGACCACTGAACCCACTTCTTCCACCAGGTACAATTAAATACTACCCACATGATCACCATCAATATGAATATTGTATAATCAAAAAAACTATATAACCATATACGCCTAATATGTGTGTAAGTTGTCAAGATGATTAGAGCGTATGTACACCAACAAATTGGAAGCACAATAAGGTGCATATAGAAAACATACAGGGTTGTCCCTCTCCCAACAGCAAGCTCCTTCTGTCTCTTTTATTGAAGCAACAGGAAGAAAGGGTATGGGACTTTAATGTCAGAATAATAATACTATTATTTATATAATATTATCAATACAAATTTAAAATATGTAAAAAAAATTACCGATGGCTTTTGAACTGAAGAAACAGTCTCACACCTCCCCCCCCCCCCCGGGGGGGGGGGGGGGGGCAGGGGGGGGGGCGGTGGGGTGGGGGGGGGGCGGGGGGGGGGGGGGTGGCGGGGGGGGGGGGGGGGG
>JAVQIZ010224502.1:0-15992 GCA_036023535.2 Galaxias brevipinnis | reverse complement strand
ACGGGGAGTTGGTTAAGCTGGACACATTGGTTTTGGCCCCTCCTCTTTTCTACGGGGAGTTGGTTAAGCTGGACACATTGGTTTTGGCCCCTCCTCTTTTCTACGGGGAGTTGGTTAAGCTGGACACATTGGTTTTGGCCCCTCCTCTTTTCTACGGGGACTTAGTTAAGCTGGACACATTGGTTTTGGCCCCTCCTCTTTTCTACGGGGAGTTGGTTAAGCTGGACACATTGGTTTTGGCCCCTCCTCTTCAGGAGGGTCACGTCCTCGTCCTCTACGTAGGTGAAGAGTGACGACTCAGCGGATTGTCCCGGGTGCTGAACGACCGCTCCCCTTCCCTTTGCCATTGACCTCCACTAGCCCCTGGAGCATGACGTGGCCCCCGTGACCTCCACTAGCCCCTGGAGCATGACGTGGCCCCAATGACGTGTGCTAGGTGGACCGAGCCAGCAACACTTGACTTTTAGATGAGATCCTAGGTCACATCCCATTGGTCTAATCGGTCCTCTGCCTGACATAATCCTAATGGACGAGTACCGTGAGGCGAAATGCAATGAATGCAATGACCTGACATCCATTGTCTTTCTAAACATGCCGACGTTTGAACTGGTCAATTTAAAAACACACCCAGACGAACAAACAAAAACACATGAATAGGCTTTAAATCACAGCCTGATATGTCACCAGTAAAGCTGTGCTTAATAAAACAATACAGCCATCTACTCGGTGTTATTGGGTGTTACTGAGTGTTGACCTAGTGGCTTAGCCCAGAAACTGCACCGTTAATGACCGTGTCCTTTCGGTCATTCAACCACCGGTCAGAACCAACAGAGTCACGCATAGACACCAGCTCACCGTTGGGGTCTCCATCGTGGCGTGGCCAGGGGGTCCGGTTGGAAGGGGCCTGGGGCCCCATATGGGGCCTTGAGGTAGGGGGCGCCGGCGCCAGGGAGGACGCGGTGCCAGGGAGGGTCCAGGCCAGCCGGGAACCTGGGGCCTGCACGGCAGACGGCAGTGGTTGTCTAGAGGGGGGAGAGCGAACGGCGTTAGTGGAACACAGCACTGGCACGTCTCAGTGTTCACGTTCAGAGAGTTGGAAGCTGGCGCCGGCGCCCCCTACCAGTTCCTCAGCTAAAACCAAATGTTTACATCGGAAAAACAGCAAACTTTGAGATCTCTCAACGTACGAAAAAAGGTTTTTATGATAGCTCTAGGCCATATTTTATAACCCCCCCACGGGCCCGTTACATTTCAAAGCCCTGAGAGAGCCGGGCTGATGGCCTTCTAACGAACAGCTTCTCTCTGTAAACAACACTGGTCTCCACGGGAACGATCGCTCAGCGACCCGCTTGCCCTCCCTCAACGCCAATGACTCTTCCCCGAGCCCCTCAAGCTGCCAATAAAACCAGTACAGCAGCGTCGGGACTTTACAGTGGCGATGGAAACGACACGGCCATACATAATTGATAGGGGTAAATGGGATGCAATGGCGATGGAAAAAGAAGAAATGGGTTACGAGACTGTAGACATACGGCGTACTAGACCTGGCTAATGGCCGCTGTACTTCACGCACTTTGATGCCTTTCAGAGTAGACCGTGCCAACAAAATCAAAATAGCCGTACATAATTACTTCAGATTTTTTTCAGATTCCTCACTAAATACTGATGCACGTCAGGCACATTTCAGTACAACCCAACGCAGAGAGTTACATGTTCATATTTTCCTAGAGCTATCATACTTTTTTGTCTGTTGATCAAACAAGGTTCACCAAAAATGATTCTGGTTGTTGTACAAACTGTTTAGTCTACGACTGCTCTGGGAAACACAGGCCCATACATTCAGTGGGATCTGGTAGTCAGTGGGCTCCAGTCCAAACCAGTGATCCTACCCAGCAAGCAGGGACTGTGGGGTGGGAGTGGGGCCGTTGAGGGTGTACACCCCCAGGCTGCTGACGCCGCTGGTGCCCATGCTGGCAGAGAGCTGGACGGCCCCGGGGCCTGAGCGCTCGGCGTAGCCAAGGGCCAGGCTCTGTGGACGGGCACAGTAGAACGGCGTGGAGTGGGCGTCCCTGGGGAGTGCCTGGGCAAACAGCGCCCCATAGTTACCAACCTGGGAATGACAGAAGAAAGTCTTGAAGAGACAGTGTAGGATGATTTAAGCATAAAATGTATCGGGAGTGTGTAACTTCACCACAGTATAGGCCTTTAGACCGACGCGTGTTGGAATATTTACTTCAATAGGAACGTCAAAGAGAATGATATAATGCGGTAGACAGAGGGGATGTGTTACTAAAGTTATTGTTGTCCTGAATCTGTGAGTTCATTTACATACAATGCTAACAACAGTCTATTTCACAACACCTGTACATGGAATCGTCTGTATCTTTCCAACACATACAAAAGGGGAAAGTGTGAGAGAGAAAGAAAGAGCGAGAGCGATAGAGAGAGGGTGACTGTGTGTGTGTGTGTGTGTGTGTGTGTGTGCCCACCCTGCTGGATGGTTTCCTGGGGTCTTCACAGAGGCTCAGCAGAAGGTAGAGCACGGACCACCGGTGTCTCAGTACCCCCTGCTCACAGACAAACGCTCCTTATTAACCGCTCACTCAAACAGGGCATTTTGCGAGACAACTAAAACATTGTCTAAAATGTGTGACACAGCACCCAAACATATCATGTAATCAATCAAATCAAATGGTCCTTTTCATTTTGTTACACATGTTGTGTATTTCTAAATACATTCTTGTGCAGGGTATTCCTTTGGCTAGAATACAGGCTTCATCATCTTGTATGTTGTGTGTGTGTGTGTGTGTGTGTGTGTGTGTGTGTGTGTGTGTGTGTGTGTGTGCACATTAAAAACTGTGTTAAGCACTCACTTGAGTCTGAAGTTTTCTGTGAAGCTCTGAGAACTGGGCTGCATCTCCTTCTCTCCTTTGCTTGAGGACTGAAAGTCAGGGAAAGCCAGAGAACTTCAGTAGGTCTGGCCATTTACATCACACCAAAACATGATAAGGCCCTTCTACAAGGTAAAAACATAGACAACGGTTCTCTTCTCTTATTCATTGATGGATTTTCATGAGAACCAATTGATATTGATCAATTAATGGATTTTGTTTGGCTGCTGGTCAACTGGGTCTTATCCACTGCCTGAGTTATGGCTATTTTGGATATATCACTCATAAACGTATATTGCTAGTAACAGGCAAGAAGTGCTAACTTAACACCAACAAAATAACAGGAGTAACAGGTGCTTTTTATGGTTTATAGGGAGAGTAATGCATAAATATGCAGGTCCAAACAGATAAAAAGTATGCACAACATTATTTTGCGTTCTGGTGTCTATAAAGACAAAATTATTACTTGACTACAGCTTATTATTTTTTCATTGAGGATAGCGAGGGACCGTCAACACATACTTACGTTCTTTTTTGATCTTTTCAGACACTAGGAACTCATCCCGTTCGATGGTGGGTGCATAGTTACTGCCAATAACTCGCACTGCATACTGGAACAGGTGGGCCACATCAGCTGAATTGGGAAATACAGTTTGGGAAGGTAACCGTTCATGGCACATATTTGCTGTAGTCATTACTAGTAACTCGTGTATCTATGAAGGTGGCTGTGTTAAGCCACAACCTGTTTCCTAAAATTTAGTCCATGTTGGCTAGCATGATGACATCTTCTATCTAATCTATCTAGACAGGGGCCTGATCAGTAAGCTAACATTCCAGTTAGCTAAGCTAGAGAGGATATACTGTCATAGGTCACACTCATAGCATGAAGCCAACTTTCAGTACTGAGCAATAACGTAACTCTATCACTAAATCTCCCTATATTATTACTATATCGATGCAACCTAATTAGCTAGCTAAGTTAACTAAATGCTTCTGACTTAAGATACAGTTACTCAAACTCAAAAGCAAATAACGCAGCTAACACTTGCTAGCTACGTTGTGATATACTCGCGTTAGACTTGAAATCAAAAATATTTAAAACAACAGAAGACAAAAATCACTCCATCCTAAATTTGCTGTTTTACGTTGGTTAGCCTTCTAGCTTACTAGCAACAGCACCTAAAGTTAGCAACGTTAGCAACAAAATGCTACCTTCGCTTTTCCCAGTGATTCTGCAGCAGAGACTTTGGAGTAGAACGTTTGGGGACTTCTGATCCAAGGAAGCCATTGCAGTACTTTGGTACTATCCAAACACTGGGGAAGAGGCTATGTTATCCGCTATGTATTTTGAGTGTTAACGAGACTGTACTCCAAGCGACAACGCCATTATCAGTGAAGAACCCGCCGAAAGCGTCCAGAGTGAAGGCGTTGCTACCAAGCAAGAAGAGGCATGGGACGAATCAATAAAAATATTGCCCTCCGAACACTCCGTCATTACTAAAGGTTCCTACCTAAATGGTTCCAACGACCAAGTTATTTTATTGCCACACATGTTCGTTATTTGTCAATAAGAGAATGGTGTTCTCACATGTTATTTGCTATTTAAAATCAATTGTATTTCTCCTACCCCTCATGTTGACCTGATAAGATATCTATGCATGAACTTTTAGGTGTACTTTCACCATCCGTCTTAATTTAACTACCACCACCAGATAATGGACTTTTACGTGCAAATCTGAAATTATACAAATCAATTACACAAATCGATACATAATTTGATTTTTTATTTCAGCACCACGTTACTGGACAGCTCCAAAGTTCTGTTGTTCTCCTTACTCTGTAGCACCTCTGTTGGACAGCAAGCCCCAAACTCAGTTCCTCACGCTATCTCTGTGTGTGCACACAAACACGAGTACACACACACACACACGCTCAGGTGCGGACGTGCAAACCTCAAGATAAATTGTGCACCAGGTAAGCCAAATACTAGTAGTGTGTTTGTGCGAGAGAATGTGCTTAATGAAATAGAAAAATTCAGAAATCGTGGCATGTGTACACACTAGAGTGCGCAAGCGAGTCCTGGATCTGGTGACGTAGAACAGAGAAAAGCTCATTTGTTCTCAGCGGCAAGTCAAGAAGATTATTGTAGGCGCAGGAGGGTGAGAGGTAGGAGGGAGGAGGGAAAATAAGACGGACTTCAGAAGGAAATAGACTCAATTACATTGATCCCGTCTCCAAAGAAAAATGACTATGCCGCCCACTTGAGTCTGTCCGAATAAGACCAAAAACTATATAAACGAATGGGCTATTCCTCTTTACCTTGTTTATCAGTTGTGTAAGTGACTTGGAGATAGAATTACAGCAGTTGGACTTGACTTGCCCTAAAGCCTCTTTGTCAAGAAGAAAAGGAGCCATGGAGAACTGGGCAGAAAAAGAAAGAAGCTAGCGTCTACGGACCAAAACAAGAATACAAGAAAGGTTGCAAAAGAGGAACCTGCCACATAATGGATTTCAGTAGAATCCGAAACTTTATCAGTCGATGGGTAAGTTAGTTTCGTAGCTGAACATGATCTATTTCTATCTCAGTTTCTGTTAGGGTACCACCCAGGAACACACTTTTTTGAATCTTATTTGCTTGTCTTTGGCGACACATGTAAATGCAAGAATGAAACCTGTAGCCATTTGTTTTGCATCGCGTAATTATGACAGTCTATTGTTGTATTGTCATTCGTTTCATAGTTGCAATGAGCTGATCATGAAATTCCTAGAAAACCTGAAGATAACCTGAAGATCCTACTACATTCTATTCTGACAGAGTAATGCCACCATTTGATTTCATTGCTGTTTGCTGCCACCCGTCAGTTGATAATGTTACAACTGCTGCTAAAATGATTGCAAATTATTTTGTTGAAATGGACATTGGCAGTCTGAACTCAACTAATAGTATAATCGCCAAGTTTGTGTTTTAAAAGGAAACAATCTACAATGTATTTAGACAATGTTTCGAGCAAGAGGAAATATAAGTTTTCCAACTAGGAAAATATAGCCTAACCTGCGGTAATGTACATTTGGACGAGGAATTATTTAATCATGTGGGCTGTTTTTACGAGTGCTGCTGGGTAAATCAATATGAAACAGCACTGCCTATAGGCTTTACATTATAGTAGGTTCCCTAATGCGTTTGTTTGGCAATAATCCAGAGCGCGGCTCACATGAGCGCACGGGTTCATTCACGGTATGAGAGAAGTATTTTTTCCTCCCAAAACTGTTGCAAACGGCTGATTAGATACATGTGATACAGTGTGAACATGGAATCTTGTCGGTATGTCAAATATATTTCCAAAACCAATTAAATATATAGTTTGCTACTATAAGTATTTATTTTAGCAGTAGTTTGGCTGCAGTTGGTTTAATATGTAAAATAATAATTACATTCAGTCAGTGACATTACATCCCTGCGCTACTTCCCCGAAGGCCATGCGTGACTTTAGCGTGTTGAGGCTTGTATTTGTTAGCAAACATTCTCGCTGACAGACACACACAGGCTCTGATTCGTTCAGCAGACAGCCTTGTTGAACTGACTGATGGTCAACGTGAAAGTACAATGGCGTAATGACGCAACTCGGTCGTCTGCTGGGTAGCCTACTATAATGCCTTTGAGCCTGTACCACCCAGAACCAGTGTCAGAATGATGTCCTCCAAACTGTCTCTTCATTACTCTGGTATTTGCAGCAAGTTAGACTTTCTTTTCACTTATACATGCATACTAGATGATAACATATAATGGTTAGGCCTAAACTATAATACCTAAACATTCAATCTTAAAATGTTATGTTTACAATACAATAGTGTTTTGTAACATAGGTTTAATGTACAAGTAATGGTTTTGATGAGTAAGCACTTTAAGCTCAGTACTTTTATTAAGATGGTCCTACAGAGTTGCGTAAGAGTTTTACCGACACACGAATGACCCAAATGTAGTTTGACATGTGGCTATTCCAGAATAGTTGGTTGTCACAGAGGTAGTGCGAGGCTGCCAATTCAGGTCTTGTGAAAGAACGGTGGAGAGAGAAGTGTGAGGAAAGCCTGGTCTCTCTGGAGGATAAACTACTGCTGGGTAATGCAGACTGGCGGGAGGATAGGAGAGGAGAGACGTGGGGGAGAGGGCGGGAGAGGGGGGGCAGCGCTGGAGGAAATGGATCTCTGTCTGAGCTGACTAACATGAGTGAGATAGAAAAAGTGATTTTTTTTTCTTTTATTTAAAGAGATGCAAGTCAAGATCATGTTCTTACATAAATAACTATTGATGCTACTATGAATGCTACAAAAAAGCATCTGATTTATCGATGTCCTCCCTAACGACCGGTCACTGGGATTTCACTGTAGAGAAAATGGTAGGTGGTCCCTGGCAACGGCACGAAAAGCCTGGAAATTCCGCTTAGAAGATGAATCTATGTATCCTTCAGCCACTTCTCTCTCATACTTCTCCCAAGCAGTGATTTGCAAAACAAATTTGTTTAACCAGGACGGCATTCAAGGAAAGGGTGTGACCGACAGCGCAGGCCTCTATCAACCTCTGGTCACACTCACACAGACACTTTGAGTCACATACACACACATATTCCTCCTTGGTGCAATAGAGAAATTCATAAATAAATCAAATACATCTCGATCACTGAGGGGGGTTGACTGCCTATCCGACAGATATATATATCAGTGGAGCAAGGGAACCAGTTCTAAATAAGTAACATAAATATATGTTCTCCACTGAGTCACTATATGTATTTTAATGGCTGTGTGTCTCTACATGTGTACGTGTATGTGTGAGAAGTGTGCTATTAGTGGGCATCCTGTCTCTGAAGGATTAAAGGGCCTTTCCACCTCTCCGGCCAAACCGATAATCCCATTTGCTTGTTGTCAGGGGGGCTGTAAGCGCGCCTCAGGTCAACTTTATGGTCAGCCGTTTAGTTGCACCCTTTTATTATTCAAAGCATAGTGTCACATTTTAAAAGTATAATTATGTTAAGAGAAATTCGGGAATGTCCTTTTGTGTACACAATAAAATGATGGCGACACTTATTTAGGCGTGTGGGGGGGGGGGGGGGGGGTTTAGAAAGCGAGTTGTTGTGCATTCTGTCAGTGTGTCATAATAATTCAAAGGCGGAAAAGGTGAGAGAGAGGCTAACATATCATATCGCCCAGACTCTCCCCACGCCTTGTTCCTGTGCTGAATAATTCACAAACTGTCCTGCAAACATGAATCCAACATCCTGGTAGTGTAGGAACACAGACGGTGGTGGCGCTTGGCTGCTCCACAGGGGGCCATATCCACGGCAACAGGAGGGTGGAGATTAGCTAGATCTCCAAGGTAAAAGGATAAGACCCTGGAAAAGCCATGACAATGGTGTGGACGCTGAAGGAGGAACTGGGATACGAAGCAGGGCCTTTGAAAATGTATTTCTCAAAGCGACATGCCTTTAAGCAAAACACCATTAGACAGGGTGTAGCTAATCATAAAAGGAACACTTTTGGTTGCTTTAATCTAAATTCAAAATCGCACCACATCTTCTTTTGTACTATGACTCATCAGTCAGCCGAGAAGGATATGTGTGTGTCATTTTATTTAGCCCTAGAATAGAGACTATAGGGTGAAAGGTTCTGCTGCACTTTTTAAAGGTATTTTTAACGGGTGCATCGCAGTTGTTTAGCCGTATCACTTAAGTGGCAAAACCACTTGACTGACCCTTGGTCCTCTAGCGGGGTCTCTGAACTGTACTAATGATGTGACATAACGCCTACATAGGCTGGGCCAACCTCTCAGGACTCACAGACAGTGATGCCGTATTTTGTCGCTCCTGTCCTAGCTTTCTTTTTTTGTCTCTCTGGTCAAAGTAGGAATGTAAGTGTGAGTACTGGGACTGTAAGCGTGAATGCGTGAGCACCAGAAGGCTAACTGACTTGAAATTGAAGAACTGTGAAAAAAGTATTTAATTTCCAAAAATGTTGAAAACGTCCTAAACATACCATTTCTAAAAGTGTTCAAGACCTGTAAAAGTAAACTAAAATGAAGCTACCCCTTGGCTAGTTGAGGCTGGCAGTGGCAACTCAGACTACAGCTATTCTCTGTGTCACACCAATCAACCATTTACATATGCTCATTAGCTCATGATCTTTGGTAAATAATTCAGAGCAGTAGACCCGTGACCCTAACTTTAAATGCACTACCACGTTATACAAAATACATTCTCAAACATATTCGTAAGTGGCCCTGACTGAATTGCGTTTTATGTGAGTAGATCAACTTTGTTTGGCAGTTTGCACTTCCCATTGCTCCTCTGTAGCTGTACGGTGCAATCGTGGTGTGCCGAGCACACCGGTGCACCGGCGGAGCCAGAGGTCCGGGTGTGTGATGGATGGCCCATTATTTAACGGGGCAGGAAAGGCCAGGTCGAGGGGGGTGCCAAGAGCGGGCTGGCGAGGGACTTGAACTTTGTTAATGCTTCTCGTTGGTAACGGCCCCGTGGAGAAGAACACCGGAACTGCTAAGCGGGGCGGAACTTGACGAGAAGGAAGGGTTACGAGAAGCTCTTAAGACGGCGGTACGCATTTGTGCGAGTCATGCATGGTGGATGGGTTTCCGTGGTCAATGGCCGGCTTGCAGCTTGGGCCTTAATATAAAAGGCCTCGCGGACTGAAGTGCAACGTAGCCAGCGCGAGCATCAGCGTCTGGAAAAGAACATGAGCCAATAATGTGGCAGAGGGCGAGCGCTGAATGTCCTACGTTTTCAAACGTACTACGTGGCCCTTTCCTGTCTACCTTCCTGTCCACTACCATGGTTCCTTTGAGGCTCACCTAAGTGCTGCCCCGGCAGTGCTGAGGCCTTTTACATTTTGGTTTCCCTCCCAATTCCCTGCTCTGCCTACCTTTGCTTGAGACAGCTGGCCTCGGCATCATTGATTATCGACAGGAGCATATAGCTCTAATGGTAGCTTTACATGCAGCCATCCTTTTAAAGCACCAGTTGATGTACGTGGGTCATCGTTTTTGTTTTGTTGTCTCCACTTTGTCGTGCAAGGGGAAATGCTCGGCTCCACTTTGCTCGGAACACCGTCCATTGATTGGCCCTCTCAGATGACATCATGTCCAGGGCTCTTGAGCAGGGTCCGCTCCCGGTGATCCGTGGAAGGGCCATCGAACGTTGTAGCCATGTAACACATTCAATGGGGATGCGGCCCCCGCTTTCCCACCCAAGGCTATTCAAATAAGTAAACAAATTCAAATAAGTAAAGACTTTGTCTTACAGACTCGGTCCCTGGTGACAAACGATCCCACTTCCTGTTACACTGGATTGGGACAAAGCCCCTTTGCCTCCTCCTGCTCTGCCTGGACTGGAAGTTGCATTGTAGCAAGTGATGTAACACCAGGGGTGGTGGTGAATGGATGCCTGTCAGATAGATGGCTTCAGGGGGTAGCGAAGCGTGACAGTCCACTCTCTGCCCCTCCAACTCTGATAGAAGCGATGCTTCAGGTTAACATGCAATCCACTGTAGGCTGGACGTGGACACACATCGACCGAAGGATCACATAGTAAGCCAGGAAACAGGATGTGTTGTTCCAACTTTGACGTAGTGGCTTTTTCTACTATGAGAGCAGTAAGTGTTTATCTGAGTGCAGGGAGACACAGGTCCTGTCATGGAAAAATACGTTGTTTGAGAAAGTATACTGCAGGAAGACAAAAACATTAATAACATCCATTTCAACAAACTGGAAACACAAATAAAGGATTACAAAGAACATGAAATGGAAGTAAAAAAAAAAAGGAACTGAAAGGTAAGGGGAAAAGCAGAAAACTGGTGAAGAAACAGTGTGATGGCAGAGCAAGGTTGAGGGCTATGGATTGCACTGCCTCGACCCCGGGCCAACAAGGCATTAATGAAGAGCAGTGTTGTATCCGTGTGACAAAGCATTGGGGGGGGGCGGGGGGGCGGGGGGGCACTTTGTCTCCTTGCGTGACACCAAAGGACACAGCGATCTATGTGCCTGTGTTTCCATGGACCGTTGGCACCACTAGTGGAGCAGAAAATGAGAGTGTGGTCTGTAAGATGGTTTATGGGGATATGGGTTCGATGCTGAAAAGTGAGAGAGAGAGGGAGAGAGAAAAAAACAAAAGAGAGAGAGAGATAGAACCAGAAATGTAATAATCGTTCCAATTAACTTTTGACAGTAATCATTTTTGCAGTGATCATATTTACCTCTGTTGCGGGAGTTGTACAGTCTAGGTGTTTTGTTGTTGACAAGATTCCGTAAGAGCAATGTTGAATTGAACTGAACTAAAAGACAGGAAAAGATGGGATCAGTATACCAGGCATTGCAGATGGTTCTAAATGCTGAACGGGCCTATAAATGTAATTTGGCCAACGATGGATGGGAAAGAATTTGGGGGCAGAATGAAGTCAGTCAGATCTGGCAACCCTTTTCCTTAACTTTGAGCGGTCTCCCTGTGGGCCTGCGTCCCGTGATCCTCATGTGATAGTGAAGCTGCTGAGAGCAGACCCAGCCCAGGTCCAGTGGCTTAGACCCTAGGGTGTGGCATTTCCACCCCCGTACCACTGCCAGGCCAGAGAGGAACTCTGGAGGAGGAGGATAGCAGGCAGGCTGAGAGGGACCAGATACCATGCTGCTCCAGGTAGAAGCACGTGTCAGTCAACACTTGGGCTTTGAGAGACATCCTGCTCATCTTCAGTTCATATGTTTGATGGATGGATGGATGGATAAATGGAGGATAGACAGACAGACAGACACGTGGATGGTCATCTGCATCCTTCTAAGTTGTGCTGAAGAAGGTCTGCGGTGTCTGCGTTTGGTCCCCCCCGAGGCCCTGTGTGTGCTGGGTCACGGCCCACACTGTGTGTCCCGACCTGGCCAGCGCTCAGAGCCCATTACACAGCACTCTTTGTGGGGACGCACATTACGGGGGCTCCCAGTGAATTTACAGCGCCGTTGATGAGGGCTCGAGTGGAGGCCGACTGAGGTGTGTGTGCGTGTGTGTGCGTGTGCGCGTGTGCGCGTGCGTGTGCGCACCTTCTTTTTGGCAATAAAGGGCACAAGCAAGTGTGAATGTAATGGTGCTGCTAGAGTGAAACACGGTGCCCTTGCTCTACAAAAACGCTGTCTAGTGGTTTGCTAGAAATAGAACCGGAGCATTTTTTTTCAAGGTATCTTCAAACACTGAAATGATCCTATTGGCTGTTATATTATTCTACACGCAATAATGTAATCAAGGAATATTTTGAGGTTTAAGTGGCAGTGTAGACGGCTTTCGACAGCATTAGGTAGAACATTCTCATTCAAATTTTCTATTAAATAGAATAACACCTTAGTTATGGATTAACAAATAGAGGGGGGGGGGGGGCAGAATAATGACCTGGGACTACGTCAGATAAGCAATCATCAGCCAACTAATCAACGCGTCAAAGTTAACGCCAAGTCGAGTCACGGGCTCCTTCAACCTAAACGTTTAGGTCACGGCAGACTGCAAACGACTAAGCACGAGACACATTTTCCACTTTGTCTCATTTCATGCGTTGCACTTACATATTCACGTAATGTGGGGGTCAGGATCAATATTTAAACCTTGCCATTGGTTTTCCACTTAAAAGCACGACTGACAATGTTGAATTTAGAGCATGGGGTTTTCTTCTCTCTGTCTACGATCATGTACTTTGGCTGTTCTTTATTGCCGTGTGTGTCACAGTATATACTACGTATCTAAGTGGAATAATTGCGGCAGGATTGCTTTCTCACAGCGTGGAAGATGAGTGTGTCGTCAGCATGTCTTTGCCTATGTAGTGAGCGAGTTATTTAAAGAAGGCTGGAGGGGGCTGACCTGAAGCCTGTCTTCTTAGGGTTAGGCTTAGGAAGCTAACAGCTAACACTGACCACAGATCGATGCAGGCGTTTAGGAAGGCTCGGCCTGTGAGACTGCTATTGCGCTCTTCTTGCGTGTGTGTGTGTGTGTGTGTGTTAGGGGATTGAGTTTCTACACTCACACTCAGTGCCACGCGCACCCCCTTCAGACGAGGCAGTGTCCTCTCCTACACACACACACACACACACAGGAAGAACATCCAGGAAATGTTTATATCAGGACATTGGACCCCGGTTAAGAGATGTTGGACGTTCTGAAACCTCAGAGTTGTACCATTACCCGTTCGCGTGGCAGCCGTGGCAACACTATCAACGTATCCCTCCACCTGTGATCTGACACTGTCATGACTGATCACCTCCCTGGGACTATTTCAAACACATTAGGGAAACTAATGATCTAAATCCATGTGGGGTCAAGATCATCGTCCCACGTCCCCTTTGATTCCATTGACATAAATATACTGAATTATCCATCGTTACATCTTCAGTCTTTTGATCACCGTCAGTAGTCAGTGAAAAGGAGGATGGCGGTTGAATGAAAAGGTGAGAAAAGAAAGCACGTTCCCCTTTGCTGTTGTTTTCCTCCCTGGCGCTCCCGGCCTGGGGTTGTGACGGGCAGGTGTATTTTTGGTTGGGGCAGCACCCGATTAATCATTCATTGACACAAGGCCCTGTTGTTGGCTGTGAGTGGAGCCTCGGACATAATCTACAGCCAGGGGCCGTCCTGTTCCTGCTCCCTGATCCCCTGCACTCCTCTCTGGGTGTACAGGCTGGAGTGAGGCCCCTCCGCTGGGGAAATCCGTAGATCAGCTGGAACAGGTAGGACAAAAGATTGGTCTTTTTTTTCTTGCTTGCTCTTTCTCTCTTTCTCTTTCTCTCTCTCTCTCTCTCTCTCTCTCTCTCTCTCTGTCACCCGGTCATAAGGTAGCAGCAAACACTATTTAGCTTGTCGGCCCTAACATAATTTAACGTTACCTAACCATCATCTGCAATTGCAAATGCACCCTCGCAATCAGTCCAGCCCTAATGCAATTTGGATCCCTGTTCGGAATGTCCAGGGATTTTGGTCAAACTCTCCAAAGGAGGCCTTGTGCCAGAGTATAATGGAGGCATAGGAAAGAGAGACATTGATTTAGGAGACATAACTACCTCGTGAGTCTTAGTTTGACCCTGAGAGGTGCCCATTGAAGGAGGTCACCGCTCAGCTAACGGGTGTAGGGTTGCTGCGAAGCGACACGCTCTGACCTCGAGTCACATGGCCTTTTTGATCAGCTGATTGGTCGGGGAGTGATCCCCCAGTCAGCCCACCCTCCCCACGCCAGGTGTGGTTGTGACATTGTCTTTAAACCTGCATAGCGCTGAACGACGGGACCTAATTCCATAGCGCTGAACGTAGGGATCTGATCCCATAGCGCTGAACGTAGGGATGTGATCCCATAGCGCTGAACGTAGGGATGTGATCCCATAGCGCTGAACGACGGGACCTGATCCCATAGCGCTGAACGACGGGACGTGATCCCATAGCGCTGAACGACGGGATCTGATCCCATAGCGCTGAACGTAGGGATGTGATCCCATAGCGCTGAACGTAGGGATGTGATCCCATAGCGCTGAACGTAGGGGTGTGATCCCATAGCGCTGAACGTAGGGATGTGATCCCAATGGGCTTTGGAGGTTAGAAAGTCAGCCTGTGGTGAGAGTTTGTATCAGCGCTGGCCATGTCTGTCAGTCAGGTCAAATGACATAGGCCTGCTTCATTTGACGGGCTACTTCAAAAGAGGAAGGGATTCTTAGAAATAACCAAAACCAGTTCCCCATGATTTTTTTTTATTGGCTCGTTTAAACAGGGCTGGGTCGGATTAGGTTGATAAACATTGGAATGCTGGGAGGAATGTGTGTGTGTTTGTGTGACTGAGAGGTGTGTGTTAGTGTGTGTGTGTGTGTGTGTATATGTGTGTGTGTGTGTGTGTGTGCGTCATGCATTGGACAAGGGGGGTCTTGTGTTTGACATGAAGTCACAAAGTGAGCATGTGACTGAGACTGGTGGGCACTGGATTAAGTCTGCTCTCTTTCTCTGTCTCTTTCTCTAAAACACACACACACACACTGGGCTCTCCACCGTGCACACTATTGTGTTAATGTGTGTGCTTTCTCTCCCCGTGTGTTTCCTGTGCGTCACCGCGGGGAGCGTGTCTGCTCTGTGTCACGTTGTTGTGGCAACCCTGACTCAGCATCATGTGATCAGAGTTGTAGGGCCAGCGGGCTCCCAACAAGTGATAATGAATGGAAAGAGGTTGCCAGGTTGGTTTCTTTGCAGCCACACACACTCCAGTCCATGAATTGTTGGGTGACAGACAGAGGGGTTGTTATTGTCACAGTTGTTGCAGGGCAGGTGAAAACGCTGAAAAGACTCCTAGGATTATTTCCTTTTCTCCACAGATGTTTGTAAATGCAATAGATGTTTACAAATCTGAACAACTTTAAACATATTGCATCTATTTAATAAACGTATATAGTATGCTATATCTAGAAAAAATCTAAAACCTTAAACCTACAATGTATTTGACGGACTTCTAAGATGGGTACTGAAAAAGATGATTTCAATTTGAATTCAGTTCTTCCTCTCCAAATGGGAGGTATTGGGAGTATTGTGTGTATACGTGTGTGTGTGTGTGTGTGTGTGTGTACCTCTCTGCTTCTCACTGATCCATTGTCAGGAAGGGTTCTCTCTCTCCAGTGTCAAGCCGTCTTATCAATTACCCAGCATACACCAGCCTGAAAGGACCACAGAAGAAGACAGCCAGCTAATAGGCACTATGAATATTGCATAATCCATGACCCTGGATTTGCCCTGTGTCATGTCATGTGTGTGACAACCACAGAAAGAAGATTAAATGTGTGTGTGTGTGTGTGTGTGTCTGTACGTGTGTGAGTCAATACAAATGTGTGTGTGTATATGTGTGTGTGCGTGTGTGTGTGTGTGTGTGTGAGAGAGAGAGAGTAAAGCCCCTTTGTGTCTCTCTGCCTTTGTGTCAGAGGGACTACATCCTGCTTGTTACACTCCCCCCCCCCAGAACAAAGCCCCTTTGTGTCTCTCTGCCTTTGTGTCAGAGGGACTACATCCTGCTTGTTACACTCCCCCCCCCCAGAACAAAGCCCCTTTGTGTCTCTCT
>JAVQIZ010224499.1:5000-32125 GCA_036023535.2 Galaxias brevipinnis | reverse complement strand
CACACACGCACACACACACACACACACACACACACACACACACACAGTCTCACACACACACGCACACACACACACACACATCTAGGGCAGGCAAACACGTTTTCTCTGGCATGTTGTTTAACAAAATAGGAACACACACACACACTCACACACACACACACACACACACACACACACACACACACACACACACACACACGTATTAAGCTCGCAGTTGTCTGATACGGCTGAATATAGAACCCCCCCAGCCCTCAGCTGTACTAGCAGGAGGCCCTGCACATGTAGATGGTGGAGCCAATATTGTCTCAGGCCTAAGTTCACCAGGCTGTTTGCCTATTACTCATCCACAAACCCTTCTGAAGAAAAATGGCACGTTCTCTAAGGAACAATTATCTCGCCAATAAAAGACTGGAGTATAGCTGAGAAAACACAAATTGAAAGCGCGGACCGCCGTGTGTGTGTGTACAGCAGTCCTGGACTGCGGTCATTAGGTCTATATATAGCAGGGCTGGTGGTGGCCTTCATTAGGCCTCTCAGTTAGCCAGGCTCCACCGCGGTGCCCTTTACTGAGGGGCAACATGGAGCCGGCTGAGCCAGGGCCCACCGCCGCCGCCACCGCTAGGACAACCATTCATTTGGCTAGGAGAGATGAGTGGCCACCGTTGCTGAAGTACTGGAGGGGGGACGACAACGACGATAATTGTTATGGAGGCATTACCTGGAGGGAGGAGAGAGCGTCTTTGATGCTCGTTCTGCAAAATGAAAGCCTAATGGCGGAAAAAGGGGGACCCATTTCCATAGGACAACGGAGAAGGGTGCTACGCTAACTGACTCGTCAAATCCTGGCCGTGGGTGGATGCTAACGTGGCGCCTCTGGCTTGACCGGGATCACAGCGCAGGTCCTGTCCTCCATCACACTCAAGGACACGACCGCAGGCGGCTCTTCTCCTTCTGTCTCTCCTCTCACCCACCAGTCAGCTCAGAGGCCGTCGGACGGACAGCAACGAAACGGAAAAAAACGGACCGGGAAAATTGACCTCAAATTTCAAAATGAAATAGTAAAGCCCATATTTTTGTATTTTAAAAATAAATAAAAGCAGAGGGAGGAAAGCATTCTAGACTATTCCTTCAGACACATCAACAGTCTGATACTGTCTCCCCTTCGTCTCAGGCCTGGAGAAGAGGGAGGGGGGAGCAGATCAGAGAGCTGTGCCCAGCAAGGGCTCAGTCTGCTGGGGGCAACGCTTCTGGCAAACCCAGTTACCCCTCCTCTGACCTGGGGGATGCCCTGGTTCCTCCACACTCCAGACACAGTGGGCAGAGAAGCAGGCCTGCATACTAACAGCTTGGCTCCCAAGGAAACGCAGCAGACACACACAAAACAAAAAAAAACAACGCAGTCCAGAAATCTATGATTGTCCAAGTTCAAAGCCATAAATTATGATTTTGTATGGAACATCTTTCAGGTAGCGTTAACACCGGGTCTTCTCTGCGTTTTATGCAGATAGCGGGCTTAAATAATGCTGCTACCGTGGAAATGGTTCAGGCTGAGCTGGAGCCAGGGAGACAGGCTGGCTGTGACTGGGCTGCACCCTGGCAGGCTCTGCATGGCCATCATTAAAAAAGCCCTGACCATGGTGCCAGGATGCTAGCAGAGGTGTGCTGTGG
This sequence comes from Galaxias brevipinnis, assembly GCA_036023535.2. NCBI lineage: Eukaryota > Metazoa > Chordata > Actinopteri > Galaxiiformes > Galaxiidae > Galaxias > Galaxias brevipinnis. Next base: position 30,457 of record JAVQIZ010224499.1, on the reverse strand, counting down.
CCCCGGGGGTCAGCCCTGATCCTGGGCCTCCCTGCTCTCTGAAATGCCACCCGGCTCCAGAGACCTTTCCACCCGGCTGACACCTATAGGGAATCAATCAGCTCCTCACTCACTGGCCCGCTTCAACTGAAGTATTGACTTGCTGACTGACAGCCACTTCTCAACCTCACAACAGCCATGAACGCAAAACACACAGAATCACTCCTTCCCTTGGACACAGTCAGAGAAGAACACACACAAATATTTAAAAATTATAAAAATTAAAGGCAATGTACTAAAACACTGAACAAAAAAAAATAAACCTCTGCCATTATATGACAGAAAAGAGAACAAATCTGTGATTCAGCGTATTAATTAAAAAAAACGTTCAAAAACATCCTAACTCAACCCAAAGATGCACACACACATTCACACTCAATAAGTGTTTTCTCTGCACCGGCCTGGCTGTCTTTTCGTGTTGTGCTCTGTGTGCTTGTACAGTATAATAGGGGTGTTAAAGGCTGTGTTTCCCGGTGAGGCCCACACTGCAGCGTGCATGTCAATGACTGGGAGCGCAGCTGCCTGCTGCTGGGGTCACTGCTCCGCTGGCCTGCTCGGCTCACATATGACAGGGCTGGCCCCGCACACCTCTCCACAGGGGCCGGAGACAGGGCCAGCTCGGGACCACACGCTCTAGCCCCCTGCCCGAAAACCTCCTCCCCTCTCCCCTCCCGCCCTCGCTCCTCCGTCCCCCCGCCTCGACCCCGACTCCCCCGCGCGGCACCGCTCAGGAGGAGAGCGTCCCACTCCGCCAGACTCCGAGTGAACTCCCTCCCCCCCCCCTCTCACTGATGGGGAGCCAACGACCGCCTCGCCAGCCAGGCGCATCGATTTCATGTTTGGGATGCCGGCATTGATTTTCGCGCAGGTTCACGGATCACACCGCCCGCCTGCCTCCTCCATCTCAGCCCGTTGGGTGGGAGGCAGGGAAAATCGCCCCTGACAGTTCCGGCACGGAGATCCAGAGGCAGGTCCTCCGCCCCCTCGCCGATCCTCACTCCCGTACCTCCCAGCACACACCCTGCCTCTGCCTCCTGTCGTCTCCCCCTCCCACCAACACAGCTCCGCCTCCTACGACGTTTTGGGGCGGCATGTGGTGCAGCTCTGCATCGCATACGTGGGCCACCCCCCCCACCCCGGGCCGGGCTGTGTTAACCATTGTTCACGTAACCCCCACGTGGAACCGGGAGGGGAGCGAGAGGCCCTCCTCCGCCTGGCACGCCACGTGCCCTCCGCGGTGACCCCGTGAACACGGCGGAAATGTCACCCGCCTCGTTTGCGCCGCGGTAAAAGACCGGCCGACCGGGGAGCCGCCAGGCAGGGTGGATGATGAGCGGCGGACGCAGAGCCCGTCGATCTGACGACTTATTACAGGGGGAGGGATCAGGAGCACCACACCGACGGCCGACGGGGCCAGCCTCCCTCTGTCTTCATCTCTCTCTCTCTGTCTCTCTCTCTCTCTCTGTCTCTCTTCAACTGCCAGGTGCCATAGAGCCTCCATTTTGTCTTACATTACTCATTTGGTCTCTCCGCTTCACATTCCTGACCTTCTCTATTTACAGCGCAGAGAGAGCATAGTTTATTCAATGCTTCATGTGAAATGCTGTGTGACTTACCAGTTAATGCTATTTGGTTGGTGATTCTACAAAGTAACATTCACACCTAGATTGTAGATTTGACCTCTACTATTGTATACACTGCATCGTGCCATTGTCTCCTTCCGTGTGTTGTCTCGTAATAATTTGCAGTTCTGCGAGTGCGGGTTGTGGTGCACTGTACAACAACAATAAACATGTATTTATGTCCCTCTGGAGAGAGGTTAAAGCCCTGATAAAACCTTCATAGTGGCACTGCCCTCCATATCCCTGATACAAACAGCACGGCTGGGAGCTTCACAGGAGGGGATTTTTATTATCTGCAGGCATGCGGTGACCCTGGCAAGAAGTCGTCGCCATCACATCGGTCTCCATCCATGAGGTTGTTTAGCATGCGGCTTTAGGTCGACAATTTTTTGGCGATACTTGAAACTACAAACGATAACCACTCACTCACACTTTTGGCAAGACTAGCAGGAGCGCACACTGAGCAAGCTGCCTCAAAAAGTGAACCAGTTCACACGCGATGCAAACACAACGGATCCTGCGCGACATCCGTTCCACACGTCCCTGCCTCTTCCCCCCTCCAGACAGACTGGGGGGCACCGGTAGCAGCCCGGCGCTTCTAGCCAGACTCCTCTTGCCAGGCTGTGTACATCCAGCTGTCAGCCCGACAGGTAGGAGGGACAGACGAGGTGGGGGGGGTTGCGGCCCCGGACAGATGAATAGCCCACTTGATTGACGCTGGCCTTTGTGCACATCTCGGCGGCGGCGCCGCGCTGACACGAGTCTGTTCCACTGTAATGTGTGATCAGAGGGAAAGGGCACTCACTGGAGGCCCCTGATCGTCATGCCGGCCCACGTCTCCCCCATACGGCGGCTACTCAGCGGCGAAACCAAATCAAACCTGACACCAAACACGCGGGTCTCCAGCGAGACGCGCACGCCGTAATATGAGCGTGTGCAGTCGAACGGCGTGTGGACTTCCATGGTGAGTGACAGAGAGGGGTGATGAGAGTTAAAGAGTGAAGGCGTTTCAAGGGGTAGACAGTTGGTATGATGTAGACTGCCGCGTGTCTGCGCAAGCTAGCACCACGCAATTTGTAGTCGTTTAAGTTTAAGGTGTACGTGTATGCAGGGAGAGGAAGGTTGTTACAAACAGATCCACTGAGGGATTCAGCGATCAGTGTTTAAAGTGACAGCGTTTGAATCAGAAAGCTAAAGATCGAATGAGCTCTTTAAAGCTCACTAACATCGCGTCCGAAGTTAAAAAAGTGTTATAAAAGAGCTATAAAGTGTTTACACCGCCAGCGTTCAGAAGGAGTTCTACCATGACGACGGGCCGCTGGCGTTGCCGCCGTTCAGATCCTGTGTGTCCAACGCGCGGGTCCCCTGCTAAGCGGCCGGGCCGACAGGGCGTGATATTGACACTGCTGGTGATCGCACTAATCCTGGCTGCCTGGGGACGGGCCACTGCAGGGTGTGTTTAACGCTGCGGTCCGCCTGCCGTGTTGGAGCTAATGTCGGGTGACACTCAGACACCCGGGCTGATGTGTTTTGGCACTGCGAAGACCCCAGCTGTGCATTTACATATGCAATGACCCAGATTAGCATCCCCTCACACTCCATCAACACTGATTAGAGCAGGCCCGTTAAATACCGGGCTTAGCCGATGAACGCCCCACCCTTGTGACTAGCCCCGTGAGTGACACACATTGACAAACACACACACACACACACACACACACACACTCACACACACACACTCAGTCCCAAGTCCCAAAGTGAATGTCAAATTTAACTTGGAAGAAACACACATCTGAACTAATAAAGATCCCAAAATTACATTTGGAAGTAGTTTTTATCATAGAAGTGTCAGCAAAAGAATAGTATTACCATGGAGACATGACACACTTTCAAAAACGCTGCCTGGTAATGCTAACTGAATGCACGAACCCAACTGGGTGTAATATTCTAGTAGCAGGTGTATACATGAAGGCCTACAGAGTATGTGTTGGGAGAGGGAGAGGGGAGGGTGGCGGTATACGAGGGGCAAAGAGGGACTGAAATTAGGGCTTGTCATCAGCGGCATATGCTCCCATTCAGGGACTAATTGCACTTTATTATGATGTAATTACAACGTCCTCAGTGTGTGATGACAAAAATAAGCTGGGGCTCTCTAGCCAGTGCCACCCCTGCACTCCACTCAGTAATTGCCCTCTCAGCTTTGATGAATGAGGAGATGATTAACCTTAATTCCCAAACAGCATCAGGGCATTCGCTGGGAATGCATTACAGCAAAGTGGATGTGACTAAGTGACTTAATATGGTAAATTGGTTGAGTGTCTGAAGAGGTTCCAGCTATGAACCGTGAGCTGAAAGCCTTCTGCCCCTCCCCCCACCCCCAATCCCACTGATACTCTGTACCACCACCTCCCGCAGTGAGCCGGCTTTACTCACTGGCTTCCTGCCCTTACACAGCAACATAGTCATTCATGCTGAGATGGAAAAACCATAGGGTTTCCTCTCCAATAAAAACAATGATACCGTTCAGATCCGACACAAACTAATTAAATGGTAGAAACGCACAGGCTGAATGACTAGCGTACTCTATAGAGCCTGCCTACCAAGCCGCCACTGAGTCCAGACTCAGTTAATAGTCGGGGGAATTCACCTCCTTTCCTCCTAATGTGTCCAGTGCCCAGGAGAAGGGAAATATTCTGAATACCTAAGCACAATGCAGGCCATGCGAGGGAAAAAAAAACCTCACTTGCATGGCAGTAAATATGATGACATTGCAAGCTTGTCTTTTGCCGACAAAGTTGTGATCCTCTTTTCTGATGAAGCAGTGAAAAAAGGCCACTGCGAGAGCAATTCCAGCTGTGTGGCTGAGCAATTGTCTTGGCCCTTCGAGCTGCACGCGCACGCACGCACACACACACACACACACACACACACACACACACACACACACACACTTACACAAACCAACTCAAAATGGTACAAACTCAAGTACACACACAACACACACCTAACATTGGAGGATGTTCAGAATTGAGAGTTTGCGGGAGGGGAAGAATGACAGTTTGAATGACAGAAACACGTCCAACCAGGCTTCATAATGAAATAATACCAGCCGATTATTCTCAAATAAAAGTTGATATGTGCAAAGGCTGCTTTTTTTTTTGTAGATTAGCAGTGCGCAAGTGCATTTCTTGCCTTAAGATGTTTCTTGTAAATTTGCTTAAACAGAGAATATTTTTTTTTGCTTATCAACAGAAAATGAAAATATATAGATCTAGGCTCATTATAGAACTATTTATGTTTACCCAAGTAAGCCATTAAACCTGGGAGTGGGGTTATGTTCATTTCCAGCATGCTAGTAATGTGGTCTCAGTCATCAGTGGAGGCTACTCATTATTCTTTAATGTGCTGAATAAACATTTCACCGGCTCACTGGCTCCCTGCTATTGTTCACATTGTTGTGAGTGCAGCATTTTCTTATTGCTACAGTTAAGCCAGCCACCACTGTAGGGGCTGTGCCGTGCAGGCAATCGGGAACACCAAGGAGGAAGGCTGGAGGGGAGGCGGAGTGGATGTTTCCAGCCACGCCACGCAACCACAACAATACCGTTCCTCACAAACCCACGTTTACCGCCACTGGGCCTGTAATCTAGGACTGGCTAGACGAGCTTTTGGTTCTGCATCCTATTCAGGGTGTGGTCTAACGTGAGGAGTCTTTCTAATAAGGAGCTTTTCTAGTCACGCACTGACCCCAATAACACTCGAGAGACGGGCTGAGCCGTGCGGGACCCACAGGTACGTGCGGCGCGGATCACGCCGGCCCGTTTGAAGAAACGGCCTCGCCATTTAGATCAGGGGACAAAGCGTCAACTTTGCAGAGACAGCGTGCGGAGCGGTGGGAAGGAGAAGGGACGCGAGGTCGTTGGTATTCCGGCGGCTGGCACAGTCAGAAGGTGGCGGGTTAAGGGAGGACTCTGAATCAGCCAGGCGGACCCAGGGGCAGCTTACCGGGGATAGAGGGGGAGCCCAGTCGCCTGGCTTAGGGCGGCTCAAGGCAGGGCTCAACTCATCTCACGCCTGTCAGACAGACACCTGCCACGACGCACACAGACCTGCTCGCAAACACACACACTCACACACACACACACACACACACACACACACACACACACACACACACAGACCTACTCGCAAACACACACACACGAATGCAGGGGATCACACACACACACACACACACACTCTCACATACACACGATCTACGTCACTCAAACCGCAGCTCCTTATTTTAACTCGTTTTTTAACTCGCGTTGAACACTGACCCACTCTTCCACCGCAATTACCCCATCTTGCTTCGGGACACCTCCACTCCATCTCGGTGAGAATGCATGCTGGTGTGCGCATTCCAGTGGATCACTTTCAGAGATGTGTACTGACGGGGAGAGGAGCTGGCACAGGCAGGCCATACACAGATTGCTCACGTCGCATTCAATTACGGTGCTTCCACTCTTCAGGAGACAGTAATTGAGCCGGGGGCACTACCTCTATTTAAAACCACAGGAGCTCCGCGCTTCACACTGTGCCCTGTGAAATCTCTCTCTCTCTGCAGCCGCTCTCCACCAGCAGGACCGTCCCCCTGGGAGTGGAGGACAGGGGAGCCTGGACTGGGGTGCTCCAGGCATGGATGGATGGACGGATGGACGGATGGGTGGCCCACCAGCCCCGGCCCACCCCCATGCTAATTAGACGTGAGATTAATCAGCCCATCACCCCTGGAGCGAGAGAGCAGAGCCAGCGATAAACAGGGGCAATCACATGGCAGCCAAAATCATAGACGGTGGACACACTCTTAACAGGGGATGGACATCTTGCTTACTGCAATTTGTGTGTTTTGAAGATGATGATGTGATGTTAAAAGTCTTAGAACTAGGGAGCATTAAGGTTCTTCAGTCTCGGCTGACCAATTTGATTTACAAAGTCAACTGCATAATTCACGTAATAACTTTTGAAAGACCTCGGGTTTTCAACACCGTGTGTTTTCATTCCAACGCTTTTGCTTCTGAGACTAGTAGCAGGTGGTTTGTTTGAAATAGCAAGGGCCTCATCACAGGACAGTCATAATGAATGACTCCCTCTCTCCCTCTTTGACACTTAAGAAGATGAAAAGCGCGATAGCAATCACATTAACACAAGCAGACTTATTCATATTTGGGCTGATTTCAGTTTATAATCTCCTGTGCTCAGATGTGCACTGGCTGATTAATACATGAAAGCAAAGGCCTTAAGTCTATAAATCTGACATCAAATTTTAAACACTCCTCTGTATCCAGCCTTTCATCTGCTTGAAAGGAGCTGACCCCTCCATGCTAGATTAGAACATGGTTACCACTGAGCAGAGTTAAATGCCCAGAATCTCTTGAAGACCACCCTCCTTGCTTAAAATCTAATGCTACACCATCTACATATCCAGAACGTACTTCATTGGTTTTATAGATCAAATGTATATATAATTACAATAAATGACCTTCCCATCAGCCATTGGATTATCTGTCATATATGAGGGCAAGATGTCCAGTTATTCAACCATAATTTTAAATAACTAGGAATTCAATGAACTAATTACAGAAGTACTGGGTTAATTTGTGAACGCTTTCTCCCAACCTTTCAGCCATTTTGTGTGCCACTTACTGTAATAGGAGTGACTAACAAAGTTTCACGTCACACACTGCGGGACATCTTGATGCAAACTGTGACAAACCAGCAACACGGCAATGTGAAATTAGTATATGTGTCCGTAGGCAGTTTGTTGATGTGCACCACCATAGCTTGACAGCCTTGAACCCTCTACCAACAAATGGATTGGACAAATCAAAACACACAGAACATTTATTGTGACCTAAAAAAAATGGCTACCCAATAGTGTGAAAAAGTATTATTCTGCATCAAAAACATTATACTCCTTGACAGCAGAACTTGCCCCCTAGACATAGTTCAGCACTTTTAGCAAGTTACCGATATGAAAAGTGAGGGGAATATGCTCTTTGGGATGAACTTGAACAGACTGGTTCCTCGAGTTAAAAGCTGTGCGTCCTGGGTTAAAGTTAGACTAACTCTCTTGTCTGAAACCAACTGACTGCCAAGAACATTTCTTGGGTCAAAACTTCCATTCAGAGTGTGGGCTGGTGGTGCACAAAGTCAAGGTTTACTCACCAAGTCTGCAAGTTGAGGCCCCAGGCCTTGGCAATCAGGGCGGCTTCTACTGAAAACACCCTGTCTCATCCCTTTTTACTTCTACAACCCCCCCTACTCCTCCTCTCTTTTCCTCGACTTCTGTGAGAGAGCATCTTAGGAAGCTGGCAGAGTAGAAGGGCTCCGGCCCTCGCAGATCTGCTCCTTCTCTGTACAGGCAGCCGGCTGCCCTCCCCCACCCCAGAGAAAGCCTCCCATCTCCCCAACTAAAATAATGATAGTGCGGAGGTCAGCATGGAAGCAAAGAGTCACAGGAGCCAACAGCTCCCGAGGAGGTGCTTTGATTCTCAACTCCATTGAGCTGCACTTATTCAATATTTACTCTGCTCGACCTCTGCATTAATTTTTGCGTTGCACTTCCAAGACACTTCCTTGTGTTAAAAACTACGAGGGGGCCTTTTCTTGGTTTGCAGGACTCCCTCTGTCTGTGCTGTGGAGAAGGCTTCATTCTCCACTCATAGCAGCTTCCTTCCCACACCACTGGGAAGGCCAATCTTAGGCTAGTTATTGTCGGAGTGCTGTTCTATCATTACCAATAACCTTGACTCCTGGCTGTGAGCTGTAATCACGTGGAGCCACAGGGGAGGGAGCGTGGCCCGGGGTGAATTATTAATTAGCGAGGCTGGTCCTCCCCCTCAGCTCTCCCTGGGAGAGAGGGGGCTCCGCTAAAGAAGCAGGGGTTACCCATCGTGCAGATGGTATTAACGCACCTATCAAGGTAAAAAGGATCAGCGCTCTGGGCTGCTGCTGGCATTGTTAAACAACACAAAATCAATATCCATATTCCGCTGCTGCTGCCATGCATGTGCCTCCTACTCTCTGTCCCAGAGAAGACAGGGAAACCCAAAGAGGGGAAACAGGATCATTAGGATGAACTTCACAGACTCCCACACTGGGGACCTGCTGCATGGAGGTTGATGAATTCCAGTTTTCAACTAATGACTAACTTCTCTGTACATAGAAACCACAATGCTGAACCGCTGAACCATGCACAAAACAGATACAGAAAACCAAACCAATGCAGTACTAGTTAAAATCTGTGAGAAAATGTCGGACCCAAACAAAGAAGTTCCTTAAATATGTCGGTAGTTTGGACCTAACTTGAAAGCTGAAGTGAAAGGGAAGGGTGGGCTCACCTTTAGTATTCTGTTTTCAGATGTTTGGCTACCTTGCTTGCCTCCTTTCACGGAACTCCCTTGGCTGTTCAATTCTCAGCACCCCTAACTTTTCCCTAAAGAGCAGAGACTAAGGGGACTGGGCCATGGCTTTGATCTTCAGATAGCTCCTTGAAAAACAGAGGAAGCCAGAGTTATCCTCCAAACGGTGTCTCTGTGCTTCCGTTCCCCAGGAGAGCCAAACCGAATCATCGACTGGGATTGAACTTTAGAGAACAACATTGCTCCCTAGGGTGCAGGAACAGATAGTTCTACTCTATCATTCACTTGCTTCCTCTGTAAGGCTTATGAAAAATGTATTTCCGTGTGACAAAGCAAAGGTCCTGTTTAACCTACTGCTCAAAATCGGACAGTGTAAGAATAACATCCCTGTGACATCTAAAAACATAGGAATCAATTAATCCGTTCTCATGTTTTGTTTCAAAACAAATGCATGTGGTTAAGCTCGGAACCCAAATATTGTGTTGGTTGTTTAACAAAAAACAATAATTGTTGCAATGAAAACACGACCATGAAGAGATTGGAAGACGATGACATAAAACATCACTAGCTTGGCTATAATATTTGCCCTCATAACAGTACATATTAAATGAAGGACTTTAAGCGTTATTTCTGCTCTAGACCCAGGCAGGGCTATACTGTATGGCCTTGGCCCAGGATAGCCCTGAGATAACAATATTCATAAACGCAAAGCCTGTATTGACAAATCCTATCTCAAGCCATATGTAGTGGATACACATGAATGGCTATTCTATAATATAACATGAATACTTGGCAGGCATTACCCAACATTTAATTAGACCGATATGTTTATTATATGACTGTTAATTTAACAATGACCCATTTAAAGACATATTGATTGTTGGTAGTCTAAATATCAGAGCAAGTGCTTTCTGATTTGGTTTTCAAATATTAACTTTTTTTATTTAGTAAAAAAAAAAATCCATATATATATATATATATATATATATATGTATATATATATATATATATGATTATTCTTAAAATTACCTTGTAAGAAAATAGGCTTTATGAACTTCGATGGGAACTCTCATTAGAAGCTTGACAACGGTCCTGGTTTTCTAGGCCTGGCAATCATAACATTGCGCCAGGCAGCTGTGGTTACCAACCGGATGTGTTAACTTTTCTGGGGTCCTTTGGTTGATGTGTTGGGTTGGAGCGTGGTTAGGCTTGGATACAATATTCCATTGGTGGAAATCACGGCGCTCAGACCATGGTCTCCTTATCCAATGAATTGTGTTACTGGTCGTATTTCTTGCAGTGATCCTGTTTGTTTGGATTTATCTCATCTTAAGCTCGCAGTTAATCACTGTACTTTTCTTCATTGACATTGTCCATACCACAAGAAATGTTTTGAATTGACCAAAGTTGCTTCTTTGCCTGACTTGAAATGTAAGTGTGTAATTTCAGCAGTGCAACTGGAAACCCAAGGTGTTAGGTATACAGGTGCAGTAGGAAAGTCTCCAACCTCCTGAGTCTCTGATCCCTCTTATCCCTCTCCTAAGCCCCTCCCTTCAAATGGTGTTTACCCATGACTGCACGCTCCCTAACCTGAGTTAGCTTGAGCGAGACAGAAGGTTCGTCCGAGTATTGTAATTCAATTTTGCCATCATGCTCTTATACGGCAACGTTTTGAACCAGGAGTGTACAGGCGAGGTGATTGACAGGGAGGTAGCCACACCTCCTTGCAACTACTGTCCTGATTGGCTAAAGATTGCCAAGCTTCCAAAGATATTTGAGAGGCCAAATACAGAGCCTAAGGTGCTTATAGAGAGTGCATCTTCTCTGAGAGCATTCCATTTATTAATATCTGCCATGAGGTAGGTAATAAGCGCAATAATTTTTAAAAGTTGCTAGGCAATGTAACTTCTTTGAGGAAAATTTTAGAACTTCTTACATGGAGCTGAAATATAGCTGAATGTGTGTATGAAATTCACTCACACTTTCTGTCATAATATAAGAGTAATATTCTGGATACTATATATCCACATTTGTGTACAGGAATATTGCAGACTATATTTTCTGACTGGAAAGGTCATTGATTACGATTAGTGACAACAGCCAATATTCACCACCCAAATGTGCCATTAATATTCCTTAACCATAGGGGAACCAGTCACAGTAAGCATAGCAGTGTAAGTTGTTGTATTAGCTATCAACACGATTTGACTGTAAGGTGGAGGGGAGGGGGAGAATGCAGAATAGCTTCTATTTCACACTGCAAGCCTGCAATAAAATACTCATCCACGTGCACTTTGCTAGAATCGTTGTTTTCTGCCTACCACTCCATTGGTGATAGCCAATATTCTTCCCCCCCCTCACGACACACACTCTCTTTATCTGACATTCTGTCTCATTTTAGCTATTTCATACAATTTTCTCTCACGTCTACTTCCCAGCCATATCCCAGGTGTTTGGTCTCGCCTTGGATCCCAGGGCATTTCCATCCTCTACTTTTGATGAGGAAAAGTGGTTTTATGAGAGTCATTCATCACCTTTATAAAAGTGGTCTTCCACAGAGGGTGGATCTTTCTAAAAAGAATTATGTCTTTAAAATTAAGAATGTAGGGATGGTTGTGTGTGTGTGTGTCCGCGGGGAGTCATTTGTGGTCCTACTGTAACTGTGCAGTGCTGCCGTGGCGTAATAAAACACGGGCTTTTTAAGGGTTTCAAAGTGGCTTTCCTGCTCTCAGCTCTGTCAGCCATAAATTGAGAATAAACACAGCCGTGTGTGAGGCGCCCATAAATGCCTTCATAATTCATACCTTTGGGGCAGCTCTGGTAGATTAAGTTGTTTCTGTGATGCACGTTATCACTTGAGTAATATTTCACTCCTGTGTTCCTACGTTCTGTTGGTTAATAGCTTGATCCGGATATTATTGGACAATAAAGAGACAAATAACATATTCCAGATGATTAGTCTCTCATGGGTATTTCCTTGGAACATATATATATATATATATATATATATATATTAGATGCTCACATTGCTGTTTTGTAAGAATCTCTTTTTATTTTTGCCCCATGCAGTTTTTTTATTTATTTTAAAAAAAATATATTTGCTTTAAAAAAAAAACTATTTAACACAAAGACTGCAGACAAACACATTCCACACATGGCTATGTTTCTGGCTCGTCGGTCTTTACATACGTTGCACTAAGGGTGTCAGAACGACTAAAACATTACAAAGCCTGCACAGCTCCCTGGATTTGATGCTCATAAGCTAGCAGAAAGAAAGCCATAAAAGACATAATGCGTCAGAGATAAGAGAATCCCAGAGAGCTGGATGCCAGATTTCTGATCAAAGCACCTTGTGAAGTTTTCACCGCAGGTTCTTGGTGTGTGTGCATTTGTGCCATTTTTGGGGGGTACCTGCCGTGCATGTATGTTCTGTCTGTCTCCTTTGTTTTGTATATACAAACACAACGGTCAATTAAAGTGTACCATAGGATAGAAAAAAGGTTAGGCCTCATAGATTATGAACTGGAAATGTTTATATGCACATTATGCACTTGTACAGACAGTGCATCTATTTATAGCCTGCAATCCTCATTAGTCATTTACTATATACCGGTGGAATCTTTACTCTTTTCAACTTGCTTCTGTGCTTCTCCCTCTTAAGATGCTTAAATAATCATGAAGAATCCAATATTTCACCCGCATCGTGTTTGAATGGAGGAACAAGGAGCGTCCGTGGTGCTTCTGTTTAATAGCCCTAGAGAGTCTATTGCCCCCTACCTCTCAGAGAGAGTTCCCCTGAGTCAAGTGACTTTGATGGGCTGCCCCCTGAGCTTGACCATTCTCTGGCCTGGGAATGCCTGGTGGAGGCCCTTGTGAGGTGAGCAGAGGGGTTTCTGAATAGAATTGTTCCAAATCTCTCGTCCGGTGTGCTCCAAAAAGAAACCATGAACCTCCCCATGTGCAGCAGACAGAAGAATAGCCTGCAGTCCCCTTCTGGATGTGGCAAGAAAGTTATGCTGCAGGTTGCATGTAGCCCGGCCATGATTCTAATTCTTTGAGGTGATCTAGAATGCACTAAATGTTCCAAATGTTAACATGAATTCCTCATAGCAAAAAAGAAAAAAAAAATACTGCACGAAAGCATTGTCAGTAGGAATGATTCAAGTGGTTTTAATTCATTGTTAGTCTGTACCCTGGTATATAGACCAATACGTGTGCACCTTCATGTCTAAGTTAATGAACCACTTCACTAGTGGAAAATTGTCCTTACGTAAATAATAATTGTCGGTGAAACTAAACAAACAACTGGAAGTCAAACTGTCCCTTGACACAAAATTCAAAAAGTTTCGAAAAAAGGAAGACGACAAAGCACAAAAGAACGCAGACCCGATCTATCCGGAGAGACTGCTTTGGAAAACGTTTCGTACAAAAAAGCCTGCCCATGCGAATTGGACCCTTTTGTTGTGCGTTTCCAATGCCCAGGGAACAGAGAACGGTAAACACGTGCATCATTATCCATTCATCGGGGTGTATTGTTTGTTTACCGTGGCCCCATTTCCACAGAGCCAGAGAGCGGGCTGGTGGAGTGGGGAGCCCTGGAACAATGGCTGTTCTTCTTCACCCGCTTGGGCCTCAGAAATGTTCACCACTCAGCCGGCACAGACCCTTTCACTGGGCCTTTGGCCGCCGGTGAGTGACAGCTGAATCACAGAGAACTTTTCCCAAGTACAGGAGTTGGGGCGGGTATGAGAGAGGCCTGTTGTATGGAGAGCCAGGTCCAGCTGCATTGCTGGGAGGTCTGCCTATTGTCCCGGCCACATAAAGGCGGGAGGAGCAAGAGATGTGTCTTTACAACTCTGCTGTACAAGCTGCTGCTGCTGCACACACTCGCGCTAACTGTCATTGAAGCATCAAGAGAGTAGATGTGACGCTTCTTGCAAGCATGAAACAAAGACATCCACACTGGAATGTGAGCACACATGCCCTCTCTCTCTCTCTCTCTCTCTCTCTCTCTCTCTCTCTCTCTCTCTCACACACACACACACACACACACACACACACGCACACACAAAAGGTTCTGTTTGTTGGTGAACTGTTGAAAAGTTTTGAATGCAAGGAGGGGTACAAAACAGATATCACAGTATTGTAGTGTCTGTTTCTTTTGTGTGTGCATGTGTGTTTTTTTTTCTTCCTTATTATTGTTTCAGCACAACAATTACTCAGGTGATGCCTGCCATGTTTATTCTCTGCCCTGCTTTCTGACCTGAATGCACACGCAATGGATCAGCCCCCTCCTAATAGCGCAAGTCGGTGCCTTTGGCCTTTACAGTGTGCACTGAATAAAGTTCAGGTGTCAGTAGTTCAACTGATTTATAATGGTGAACAGGCGGTGATTAAGTGGCGATGTCGCGGGATTCCTCAACACTCATTTGGGGAATCAACTTGCTTGTATCCAAACAAGACAAATGGGCTGCTTGCTTGTTGTAACCTTTCTCGCATTCATGTTCCCTCCAATCATGTGCCACTGCTCCTTTGCTCTACATGCTGACTTTATTTATAGCCATGTTACTCTCTTAGTGTGTGTGTGTGTGTGTGTGTGTGTGTGTGTGGTTATGTGTGTTTCTGTGTAGGTGTGTGTGCGCATGCGTGCATCCACAACTTGTCCTAATGCTAACTTGACGGTTTTTGTACGTCCAACACGTACATTGTTTATTCATTCTTTACCATGTTGATAAAAATTGCTGAAGTAATTGTCAACTAAAAGTAGATGCTTTAAATACTATTTGTTAGCTCTTACAGTAATATGGCATAAGCATCTGTGTTTAGATTGGCCTGTAATGATTTGTTTTACAGTATGGGGGAATATATTTTGCACTTTACTGTGTGCATGTCTTTGTGGGTGGTAGCATGTGTGAGCATATGATCTCCCTGTTTTACCGATTTGTGTTTGTGTGTCTTTGTCAGAGAGCCTGTGTCTCCGTGCGCGCATATGTGTGAAAGCGAGGGTGTGTATTTACATACTACCCACCCTCCCGTTACAACCAGGTGGCGGGGATGATGGGCCTTCACCCGTTGGAACTATTCAATTATTCCCGTTATGTGTACTCTACAAAGATTTCATCACACGGTGGTTCAGGAAGTTTTCACATTGCTTGGTGAATCAAAATGCCACCGACACCCATCCCCGGCCTAAGATGTCATCTATGAATAAACAGGGTGTCAGTCTGGCTGCGCTCCCGCTGCCTGCAGACAGCCTCTGTCAGCGTCAGCCCAGGAAATGCCACCTCTCCGCTGACAGCTGCCTGTGCAGCACCCGCACCCTCGCCCAAAGGGAGAGCCACTCAGCCTAGCAGCTCTCTCCCGGGCTCCCCTCGCCATGCTAAGCGCCGCTCCCCGAACCCGCTGCGCTCCACCAAGCGCCACGCTGCCACCCTGACAGCACTTCACTGTATATCTAAATAGAGCAGGAGCCCGTCGTGTCCTGGGGACACTTTTACATTCTGCTCCATTCAGGGAGGATTTGTCACTCGGGGGAGAGGATAATGAAGCAACCCCGCCCCCTCCCTCTGGTTCTCAAGGCGATCCCTTCTCACAGATATACTTCAGTTATGGCTGTATTGGATTAAATGAGCTCCCCTGCTCGGGCATCAGGAGGGAGACAGTTGAGATCTGCGTGAGATCCGCTTTGTGTTCAAAGTTGCACGGGCTCCAGATTGATATGATGACGGGCCCCGAGGAAAGCCTCCCTCACACCGCGGGTGATGCCTGTCATTATTCGATCCACGATCCATTTACTGGCAGCCAAGCCTATCAGAGTGGAGAGCAACGCGTCGGCATTAGTAGGAAAGGTTTTGTTATAGATTGGGAAGCACTCTGTCATGTGTTGGTGTGTCGTTCCATTGGAGGGTTGCTCCCACTAATTGGTCTTAATTGTTGGTAATACCCCTGCGTCGCTCTCCTTTAGGTCACCCTTGCGTGCGGCTGAGGAGATGCCTTTTTTATTGATGTGACAGCGCTAAATTGAGAACCTTTGGCGGAGTGTCAAAGCCTAATTAATCACTCTAATTTCATCTCTCCACGCGTCCTCAGCCATTGAGTGAATGTGATCACAGAGAGCCGTCTCGGCATTAGCGGAGCTTCCTCGTGCTAATTAGCTGCTAGCCCTGAGATGGAGAGGCCCTCGGGGTGGGACAGAGGGGGCTAAAGCCGGCCTAAATGACCAGGGCAACGGGAAATCTCAACCCAGCTCATTTTCATTATATATTATGCTCAAGTCCCATTTGAGTGCATGTGAGTAGACGTGGCCATATCAGGACTCCACCTATGCGGGCCCCTCTTCTTTTTTTTCACCCTGGGATATCTTTGCAAAGGGCAAACGCATTAAGGAAAGCTCAACTTTGTAGTTTAGTAGTTACTTATTCCAGCAGTTGTCATCGCATTATGATCTTAGGGGATCGCTGTCCAAGCAGAGCCCCAGTCTTCAGAGCACACGAAGCCCCCTGTCTGAGTAATACCACACAGCCCTTCAGGGAGCAGCACAGATCTCTCTCTACTTGAGTGTATGTCCAACCACGTGCCTGTTAGAAAACCTAGCAGACCGTCTTGTAATACGCTGCAATATCATGTGAAAAGGGAAGCTATGTTAATTGGGAGGCTGTCCGTCCACGATTAATAATGTGGTGTGGACATGCTATACTCTATGTACATAGTTAAAAATCGTTTTCCCTCTCCGGTTTCGTGTTTTCCCTTCTTCTTCACACCAGTTCAAAGAAGAGAGTTCTCAATGTTTTGACTTTACTTATGCTGGAGAAATCCAATGGTAATCCTGCGTGTTAAACTTTATAGAGCCCACTATTTCAATATAACCTGTCATGTGTTCCAAAGATTGGCCTCTCTCTATTAAAGCCTTCATCACACAGCTTTATGTGTGTGCGTGGGTACATCTGGGTAACACATTTGGCACCCTCTGCAGACGCTGGCTCCTCACACCCAATCGTGGTTGACCCCAGCCCAATCTTGGCTGAGAGCGAAAAGCGGGTACAGTAGTAGCCAGGAAAATGAGAGCCACAGTACACACCATATCTCTTGTCTTAACAAAGCAGTCTGCAGATGAAACCATCTGCTCTTTTTGGCTTTGCTCTTGTATTATTTTGATTCATGTTTCTAATTCCTAAACATTAATCTCATCTGTATAGTTCACGTGTCAATATGTCACTCTTTTGTTTTAACTCTAGGGATGTAAAACTAAACAAATTGTTTTACACAAAATTGCATTACACAGTTAACCTCCTCTAAACTCTGCAAGATCCTCAGAACATGTTTCATTGTTCCTGAAATAAGAATTCCTTGGAAACAGACATGAGCGTCCATTAACACACAGTAAATGCTTGGTTCTGAGGCTGTTGTGTTATTTCTGCATGATGGTTGCCAGACCCCAGATGTTTTTCCTGTAATTACTGGATCGACAAGTAACACAGCTCACATCTCACATGAACATAAAGTTAAGCAATCAAAATATGTGTTCTATGCCACTACTTTCAATGGGTCACAATAAACGACATGTAATCTATTTATATAACCAAGGAGACTTGCATGCGTGATTCATCTCTCTGATATCTCTGATCGTCTTTGGTGAAAGTCTGTTAAGACTTTCATCATCATGCATACAAAATGTACTTTTACTGCTATACCGTACTTGAATATGAATATTTCAATTCAGAAATCCATAGATTAGATGAAATAATATAGATGTCCACTGATAAGCAGCAGGTCTCCAACTAAAGCCGTCGATGATGATGCCAAGTCATACTCGAGTCAGTCACAGCAACTTATACTGTGCACTAGTCCGATCTCATTGTTTGTAATTTAGGTTTTACCATTCTCAATAGGTTCTACCCCAATTCAACCCTAGGCGTTATCTTAATGTTGGATATTTGATTTTAGGGTACAACAACCTTGCACCTTTAGGATTACGATTAAACTTTTGTGATCTGGATAATGTCAAACTGCGACAAAGTATTCACATACTGCCCTGTGGCAGACCACAAATTCCCCTTCTCGGTATGTTAAGATCACTTATTTGCAAAATTGCTGATGGAAATGGATATTAAAGGGTTATATTAAAATGTCCACCGGTAGAGGGGGGAAGTATGGCTATATTACAGGGTAATTCTGTAAATCCTTTCTATATTTCTCAAAGAGCTGAAAACAAACATGTCATCAAAGACACCAGATCTTGACCATCAGGCTCCAGAATAGAGGACAACCTCATATTTTGTTTGAAAATAGGCAGTGCAATATTTGAGGTAAGTTGGCACTTACTATTATTTACTTTTCTTCTAATTTCTGACAATAAATTGAGAGAAAAGAAAATGAAGATCTAGCTTTCATGTCCTGGAAATAGAGCTTTAGGTAAGCACTTTTCTTCAGTAGCAGGACACATTTTGTGACTCGCTAGAGTTCTATTTAGATATACTCTTTCCATTGATCAAGGTATAACGGTTGCTAAACAAAAGCATTAATTGCAGTATCTTAATTTGAGCAAGGAAAAAGTGCCTTCATGGGAAAAAAAAGTGATTTGGTATCTTAAGAATGTTTTTTTTTTGTAGCTAAAATATATTATTAATATTATTGTGTTACAATGTGTAATGAGCTAAGATTAAACTATAGTAAGTGGAAGTTAGAGTACATGTATTAATATAACTTCAGGCGTTCTGATGTAAATGTAGAGCAGGATTAAGCTCCTCTAAAACAAGATTTTTTATTTGAGGTTGTATAGAATGACAGTTATTCTATTTTGCACATTTTATTATTTTAAACAAAAAAATAAGCTTACAGTAAAGTAAGCGTAAAGCCTAGAGGTGTCTTCACTTTATATTAAACTTTATATATATTTGAGCATGACTCCGCAAGTCTCAATGTAACTTATGTAAACATCTTCCAAACACACATACACATACACACGCACATACACACACACACGCACATACACACACATACATTCACAATAAAAACATGACACAAAAAAAAGGTTTCGCTGAGGAATGTGTCTGTGTCAGGAGGAAAAAAAAAAAAGAAAAAAGAACGTGTAAGGCATGTGGCAGTATTAGGATATCTTAACCTGTGTTTAATCTCAGATTTCCAAATGTTTTACAATCCTTCTCAATGTCTCCTAACAGTGGCTCCTGTACAACAACATAAATACTGTGCTGGAAATAAATGGAATTTCCCAAAATCTAGTAGTTTTTCTTTTCCCCGGTTCCATTCTGTAAACATTGAAAAATTGAAAATGCAAATCAAATCTCTTCAGTTCTCACCAAAACAACAACAACAAAATAACAACAACTGTTCAGTCTGTAAGGCTTGGCAGCCTCACTCAATAGTCCAAAATGGGCTCAGAATACAAGTGTCTTTTTCTTTAAGATTCTTCTTTCTATTATTTAAAAGTCTCTATAAGTCTCTGCTGTAGATTCCAGTGGTACAGAGTGGGTTTCAGGGAGAGGCTGGTGCGGGTGCTTGTTAAAGGGCAGGACCAGGGGCAGTATAGAGGAGGAGGCCCAGGATGGACATCAGAAGAGACTGGTCAGGGTGGTCTGTGAGGGGCTCCTGCACTCGTGGATGTCCATGCCCCCCGGCACTGAGGACAGCACGGAGGTCACGGTGGGCATAGTGGGGTTGGTCAGGTCTGTCAGGGTGGTGGGGGTACTGGAGGGGCTCATAGAGGCGTTGGAGATCTCCGAGGCCGGCCCCGAGGGCGTGCCCCCCTGTAGCGTGGAGCCGTCCGAAGTCTTGTCCACACCCGTGTTCTCCTGGCGCAAGAGGTTCCGCCGGAACTTGGCTCGAGCATTCTGGAACCAAACCTGTGCAGCACAGCAAAGCGACGTTGTTCGGAGGGATAGAGTTGTGATGGAACCGTGGGGAAAAATGCAATGGGAAGGCTTTAGCTGGAATAAGAGCCATGAAAAATAGAACGCATCAAAGCAAAATGACTGCTTTGTTTTCTAGGAGTGTTAATTAAAGCGGCTGGATTTTTAACAGCATTTTTTTTTTCCCAGAAGCTTTTTGTCTCATTCTTCCCCAGTCCCCTAGATAATTTGCTGTCGTCTTTCCGGAAATCAAACACTCTCTGTTGTGCTTTCTCTCTGTACCCATGAGCTGTGTAGTTTTTTTTTAGTTTTTTTTCGCTCAATCCTCACAATAAGGCAGCTGAAATAAAGAATTCTCCCAATACTGAAAAAATTTGGTGACCTTGTAAAATAAAAATAATCTTATTTCAATATACCTGTAAAACACGCTTGGTGAGGCCAGTCTTTTGGGCAAGCTGCTTGAGGTCCTTGGCATCCGGGTTGTGGTTGATGGCAAAGTAAGACTTCATGGTCCTCAGTTGGTGATGTTTGAAGGAGGTCCGCATTCGCTTGGTTTTCTGGCTGGAGCTATACTGGGAGTCTCTGTCCATTGAGTCGCCATCATTTTCATTACAACTGAGAGCTACCACACACACACACACACACACACACACACACACAGACATACACAAACACATATTTATGATTAGATCATGAAGGGCAAGTGAATAATTTAATTTGTATTATGCTGTACTAATTTAGCAAAGTAATGAATAATTAAATGTGTTGACCAATTATGCATGCTGAAGTGGAGCTCAGCTTCATAGTTAAGATTTAATTTAGACAATATCAAGGGCATCTACATTGTCTATTCACTCTAGTATCAAAATATGTACAAGGATGTTTCATGAAGCTGTTGGCTAGCTATTCTACACACCTTGACGTTCCTTATAAATCGTTTAATTCAAAATAGTTCTTCTCCGGTCTATTTGGGAATTAAATTAACTTGTATTCATTTGTTTTGGTTGATACAAGTTAAAAACCTTTTGAAATCACGAGCAATGTGCACCAAAAATTATAGGGAATGACGACTCTTTCATAGAATTTTTTTTGTAATAGTAATATTCTGGTAATAATACCTATTTTGTTATTTAAATAATTTAATAAAAAGCGGTATTAATAGCTCTAGTCGTTGCGTTGTATCTATTAATTTACATTAATCCCAAGGTCGGCAGAAGATGAACGAACAGCGAATAGCAGGCACCGGGCCGGGGACATGCTATCTTTCCAAGTAGGGCTTAATTGAATGACAAATGTGCTATTTCTGACTTTTATCTGGTAGCTCTGATATTTAACGTTGCAAAGATGAATATTATTATATATTTTTCTCCCCCCATAAAAACTCCCCAGTTGCTGTTGTCAAATCACATAAACACTAGATAGGACAAATATAAATGTCAAGTAATGATATAACGAGAGGTTGTTTGGGAGAGAGAAAAATATTGAAAACGAATAAAATAGGTGTGTGTCTGTAGTGTCCATCGTCCACTCCCCAGTTTAAATTATTAGTCTACATAAAAATAAATAAACATGTCCAGAGAATAGACAACATATTACAACAATTTTGAAAATATAATAGAATATTTATCAAATGTTTGGCTAAGCAAGTTTTGTGTAGCACTTAGCCTCTGATCATAATTAATTGCTTCTGTAGGTAACAGAAGAGGGCAGTAGTGCCCAAAAGCAGCGTTCTTCGTTTCAATGAGAATTGAATGTATAGGCTTATCGAATAGGATTTGTCTTGTGTGTCCTGTAGGCCTTCCATTGTAGCAGAAATCAAATAGGCTGTAAAGGCAAGAACGAACGTTTGGACCAAAAAATAGCCCACCTCTGCTTGTGATATTCTTCTATTTATTATTTGATCATTTGGTCATTCGGCAATTAGTTGTAATTTAATATTGTATTTATTTATCATAATTACATAATATATCAAAACTACAGCAAATGGGGAAATTGATGTAACGTAGGATTAATCAAAGCTATCGGTGACAATTGTAATAATTCGACTTAATGTCAGAGGCAATCGGTTGACTAACACAACAGGCCTATAACAACTTATTTATGTCCATTACAAACCTGAAAAGGTCCTGTACAAATGCAGTCCTACTTTTGAAGTCAAATAGATCTCTCAACTCTAGCCTACTTGCACAAGTCCAGCCTAACAGGCCCACAAATGCACAAAGGGCGAGCGGGGAACTTTAGACGTCTACAGAGCTTGACAAGTGGAAAGTGGTTCAAGCGAAAGCCGGAACTTCAAAAACTTTTTTAAGTGGGTAGGCTATCAAGGCCTGAAGTTAGAAGACATTCGGAATCTTTTTGAATTATACTAAGAATGACCAGGCATATGGTGGAATCGTAAATTACAATGGCTTTGGTACTCACGGTTGATAATAATAAAACATACTTTTAATTTACTGCAGGCCTTTAACAGTGTATGATGGTTATTTGCTTTTCCAAAATGTACTAAACGTCAATCGACAGTGTACTAACGTTGTAGTACTAATTGTAGTTTCAATATGATTTGCTTGCGTGTCAACTTGAAACTAGAGACAAGACGTCATAAGCAATAATCTATTCACCAAATTAAAATATGAAGTCGATGCTGTAACATTGTCTTAAAATTTATATTTGAGTCATATATTTATCGTTATTGTGAGAAATTAATTATAAAAATACAATTAAAAACATTGTGCATTCCAAAAACAATTAATACAATTGCATACCTACAAGAAAAGCCAAAACACCACATAATTTTGGAGGCACGTGTGGAATTACGACTAAATTATCATTATAAACATATATAGCCTATTATTACATTAACTTGGAAAACTAAACGGATTAGTAATTAAATATATCAGTGGAATTATTAAGGTTACTGGATTTGGCATGTAGGCCCACGCCTATTTCACAGTATTCTACGATGGTTCAGACAAGCGTTTACAGGAATTGTCTGTCACATAAACATTTGATTTTTTCCGATAAATATTTAAAACGTATAATAATCCCTGCGTTCTTACCTGCATTATAAGCCGCTAAATCTGCTCCTGGTCCGGGGCTTTTCCTTTTCCTGGGGCGCCCTTTCTGCACCGTGCCCACCCCGTTGAAGTAGGATAGTCCTAGTGTGTTGGCTGTGCTCAGTCCTTTGTGAGAGGCTACATCCGCGTGATTGAAATGTGACTGATATTCTCCCTGTATAAGAGTTTCAAAGTGCAGGCGACAGTACACCAAACTGTCTTTCATGCCAAAATGGTCCCCAGTTGTTAACATCTTGTTGCATGTTGTGCAAGTGAAACAGTTCAAGTGATAAACCATGTCCCTGGCCCGCATGACCATTTCTGAGGCCGAAATTCCGAGGTGACACCGGGCACATCTCTGGACAGAAAATCTTCTGCGAAAAAAGAAAGCCCATGAGAATGTTGTCCAATTCATTAAACAATTACATATGTTATCTAAAGGTGGGAGACTTACTTGAGGAACAATTAAGCCTGCATGTATTTTTGTGACAGCAGAGGCAGGGACTAGTAGTTTTTAAGTCAACTTTTTTCACTTAGGCCTATCGCAGGCCTAAAGATTTTTTTGTGTCTGTGCGTGTGTGAATATGTTTATGTGTGTATGTGTAAGTTTTTTAAACGTTTTTTATAGTGTAAAAGGGGTAATTTCAGTTAGGCTACCTGTAATAATCTTCTTTGCAGTAGATGCTACCGTCTTTACTGAAGCAGGTGAGTTCGGACTCCAGATTGAGTTTACACTCGCAACACTTCAAACAGCGCATGTGCCACTGTTTATCCACAGCCAGCAAGTAATAGCGGTCAGCAATCTTCCTACCACAGCCCGCGCAAAGTGCCACTCTGTCGCTGTTCATGCAAGACATGTTCTATAAGAAAAGAGAGACAATAAATAAGTAGAAGCATCATGAACATGTCAGATATTGTTGTTTAATCCATAGGCCTCTTTCGGCCAAATGCATGTTCACAAGTCACTTGCATTTGATAAGCATTCAACTACTCTTGTTTCAACACATAGCTACAAACACACACAGACTCACACAAACACACAAGCACGTGCGCGAACCCCCCATCCACACACACACACACACACACACACACACACGCACACAGACACACACACACACAGACACACACACACACACGAACACACACACAGACACACAAAACACACTCAACAGCAATAGCATTACACTTTTATGAATTTAAATACAGAATTTAAATTTATTTTAACATTGTGCTCAAATGTCACCAAAAATAAATAAATAGAATGTATGCAATTGTCATATCATTCTTGAGTCATACATTTTACAGTGATATTTATCACAAATAATCCATCATTTTTCTCAAAAGGTTGCTTTCTTCACAGCACAATCGCTTTTAGTTTAACTCAAGGCATGCTCTAACTAATCAAATGGCTGCAGTCAAATTGTTTTAATCAATTTGACAGGCTATTTTGCTTTTAAGGCAGTACATAATATTCATCCACCAGAGGCCTAACCATTTACAATAAAATGTTTTTTTCTATAGCACAATACTTATATTGGACAAATTACACGATATCAATCAATATTATAGGTTGACATTTAACTTTTTGTAAAATAAATAGTTTGTAGTCATACTTTAATGTCGTGAATACTGATTAGCTGCACATTCCCAGGCATTTAAAATTGTTCTTACTTACCGTATCTGATTCTCCCATATCAATGGCAGAACTGATAGCTGCTGAGTCGCTCTTTCCTCTCCTATCTATTTCTTCCACAACACCATGCATGTCGCCTCCAGGGAGGCCATGGAAAAGCATAGCTGCCGCAGAGGGGAGGATATTATATGTGTTTTCTTCAGATCTGCAACCCAAAATTTCCATAAGACGCAAACCTAGGCTGTGCATTGACAGTCAGATTGTTCGCTTCTTGGTGTGACAAGTAAGAATTCCGAGATCAGAAAAAATATGAGGGCAAAAATGGACACGTGTTCTCCACTCTAGCATCGTCTGCCAATGGAAATCATCACCCAAAATCTCTGCAGCTCTCTTTATTAATAAATAATTATTCGTTTGGAAATCAAGGAGATTATTTCCCCGAATATTACATAGTTTTGGATATATAGGTATTTAATTGATTTTGGTTCGAGGAACTGTATTCAGTAATAAACCCACTATTTATACAATTAAAAACATACCAACTATCGAATCCAATTCTGCATGGATCTGGTGCCGGCTCCTCCTCCTCAGGAGTAGGTTAAGAGATAACAATTTGCCAGACACAGGTAACGACTGATTCTATTTCGGAAAATAACAAAACAAAGACACTGTAGGCTACACAAAATAAAATAGCATCACTGTAAAACAAAAACGATTTCCATCCAAATCGATGAGAAGAGTAAAAATCATGAGCTCAACCGATTCTGTGATACTACTGAAGGTGCGCGCATCTCCATCAACGTCACTCCCTCTGGTTACAATTTAACTAAAGTCCAAGTTGA
>JAVQIZ010224497.1:0-12234 GCA_036023535.2 Galaxias brevipinnis | reverse complement strand
AAGAACGCACGAAAATTATGGTACTACAAAGAATGACTCAATGATGACATTGATAAACTAAACTGTTTAGTAGGCATTTAACGCTATGGTTAGAATCTAAACATACATAGTATAACAGTAAAAAATATGTCACATAATGGTAAAAACAACACCGCATATAGGCTAATAGCATCATACGCCCAATGTCAAGGAAAGTGGGCTTTACGTTACTTTGAGACGACAGGTGGCGTTGTGTAGCAAAGGGGTGGATTTTGATCCCTTTTGCGGCTGGACCAAAGTGGAGAGGTCCGGGTTTTAGTGGTAAAGTTCTGAACCTCAGTTTGTTGTGTGAAGTTGGAAAGTTCTGAAATTTAGGTCCTTGTTTGAATAAACGTGGGTTTTGGGTCTTCTCAGACGTGGGCACCTTCTGGTAAGGACAAAGGTGCGCTGGTTCCGTCTCGGTGATCCAGCTGGTCCTCTGACTCTTGTTCTAGATTTGGTTAAAAGCTCTGAATCATTTCGGAAAACATTGGAAGTTGTGAAGTCCAGAACGTGGTTCAATTAAGGTTCCTTTGCTCTGAAGTGGTGAAGTTAGAAAGTTCGAAAATGTAGCAAGGAGTTTTCCGGCATGTAGTGAGGTCGAAGGCCTAAGTCCTTTGTTCTGAGAGTTGTTAGCAGACGCGTGGTCAAGAAATAGAGGGGTTGCAATTATATCAACCCGTGTAACGACAGGGTGGCCTCCCAGGTTACTTGCGGATATTTAAAAGCAAAGGCTCCTGTTTGGGAACCCTGTTTAAGCTAGTTTGAGAAAGGGGTGTAGGGAAGGTTGCCTGGGTCATTTCAATGGCTGCATGCCAATGAGCATAGTTGCTAATTAGTCTTATCAGTGAAATATCAGTTTACCTTACCATGTTGTTGGGTTTCTATTTAAGCTTATATACTAGGAATATGTTATATAACATTTACAAAGCTTACAAAATGTCATTGTGAACATTTTAATACCAAACTTGAAAATGCTTTCTAGGACGTCTAATTACGAAAAGAGAACACACATATATAATTATTGGAATTAACAATTGATATAACAATTTCTTCTCGTTGTCAATGTCCAATTATTTCATTGAATGTTCCTTAGACAACAATTTCTTAATCCCAATTTATTGATCCTTAAAGTTGCAGCGGGAATAGCTGGAATAGAGTTAAGGTTTTATGGCCCTTTGTGTTTAGAGACCATGCTGGATCCAATTTTCCCAGGGGCCATTTTTGGGCCTGAGGGGGAAGGTTTGGGAATAGGTTTCCCTACAGTAGCATCTAACACGCATCTAGCGAGGAACTGTGAAAAGAATGTAACATGCTGAATGGGGAAGTGAAAGACATCACTCCGCTATGCACCCTGGACCTGCCCCTGAGTCGACAAAAGCCTTCACCCCTACTGCAGAGTATGGCGGGGAGAAGAAAGTTCATCCAAAGTTGAAGTTTCAGCCAGGTGTACAGAGGTATGTGGTGTCAATCTCACTTACAAAACCTGTTCCAAGATCAGTCTTATAAAAGTATACCCGTCTGGCCACTACAAGTAATCAATCAATGTCTATGCCATCTTGGACGACCAGAGTAACCGATCGTTAGTGAGAGCAGAGTTCTTCAATCTGCTCAACCTAGACTGTCCAAGTTCCCCTTAAATCCTAAAGACCTGCACTGGTGTAGTAATGACAAGTGGCAGAAGAGCACATGGCTTTCAAGTGGAGTCTCTCGACAGTCAAGTCATTCTTCCTTTACCAACTTTGAGTGCATTAATGTTCCTGACGATCGTTCCGAAACTCCCACATCACAAGTGGTCCACCCTAACCCACACCTACAGCCTATCGCAGGTCAGATCCCAGAGCTTGATCAGTAGGCCCCCATCATGTTGCTGCTTGGTAGAGACATCATAAGGGTACATAAAGTGAGAAAGCCAATAATTGGACTACATGAAGCTCCATATGCCCAGAAATTGGACTGATGATGGGTCATAGTGGGCAAAGTTTGCGTGGGCAAGGTTCACAAGCCCAGCAACATCAACGTCTTCTTCACAAACACCTTAGAAGATGGCCGTCAGTAAGCCATGTCCTAATACTTACCATGTGATGGAGAATGCTCACGGCACCAAGCCTGCAGAGTTATGTACTACGGTCCCAGTGAAGAAACCTGCATGGCAAGGAAATGCAGGGCGTAAAGAGTGCAATGTCTTCCAACAAACAGAGGACGGCGAAAGGTTGGCACCTTCAATTGAAGACCTGACCTTTCTCCACATTATGGAAAAGGGTTCCTATAAGAATGATGAGAACAGTTGGGTAGCACTGCCTTCCAAGCATCAAAGACGGTGTTTACCAGATTACCGGGCGCAGGGCTGGGATTAATTCAGGGCTCTACAGTGGTCCTTTTCCAAAAAAAAACAGACATGAAAGAGCACTTCTTGTTCTAGTATCTTCGCCATGAATCTGAAGCTCACGTAGAAGTTGCTCCCTCACTTACCAAACGAGGAGCGCTGGTACCTCTTTCTGGGGTCTATCACTCAAAGAAACCAGGCCAGATCAGAGAGGTTTTTGATTCAAGCTGTTAGTATGACAGTATCACTAAATAATGTTCTTCTGACGGGACCTGACCTCAACAATAACCTTCTACTCCGCTTTAGGAAAGAAGAGGTGGCAATTAGTGCCGACATTCAGCAGATGTTTCACTGTTTCCTTGTCCAGCCAGAAGACAGGATCTCCCTGCGATTCCTTTGGTACCAAGATTATGACCCAAGCCAGGGGGTCACAGAGTTCAGGATGAAGGTGCATGTCTTTGGCAACAGCCCTTCTCCTGCCGTTGTAATGTATGGACTCAAACAGGCAGTGCAAGAGGTTGAGGCCGTAGAAAGAGATTTCTGACAATGATGCTATCTCGTTCTAATCTATTCACAAAATTGCATCAAACAAGGAGGCCGTTATGAGTGCCCTCCCTACAGAGGATCACGCTAGTGATCTGCACAACTTAGACCTTGGTGCTAATACATTACTCATACAATGGACTCTTGGAGTTAGCTGGGACCTCGAGTGACACGTTTACCTTCCAGGTGTCAAAGGATATTAAGATATTCACACGTTGTAGGGTCCTTTCCACCTTGAATGGTCTGTATGACCCTCTCGGGTTCGCAGCCCCAGTCATCATTCAAGGCAAAGCTCTCCTAAGAGACCTTACTGCTGATTCCCATGACTGGGACATGCCTTTACCTCAAGAGAAGGAGGAAATCTGGGAACAGTTTGGGAACAGTCTGGGAACAATGAAGGGACTCCCTTAAGGAACTCTAAAATCTGTGTTGGCTGTAGACATCCCTGAATTTATCGTGTCAGAGATTAAATTAGATTAGAAGAACATTAAATTAGATTCTGCAACCTGCTTAACCGACAGCAAGATAGTTCTTGGCTATATTTTTAACAAGCAGCATAGGTTGTATGTGTTTGTAAGCAACAGAGACTAGAGAATAAGGAGAACTACACACCCCCACCAATGGTGCTAAGTGTTGGGCCTAAAATGTTCCAAAGTACTTTTGTCTGTGACGTTCTAAAACTGTTTTGTTGCATCACGAATCATTGGTCTGAACTGGCCTTTAAACTAAAATAACGTTAAATGCTGACCATTTTGTGAAACTTTAATCACTTCATTTTTTCCGCTCTGAATATGGGAATATTATTTTGAGCTGAGACTGTAAGCTGTGAGTTTTGAGACTTGTTGGTTGGCCATTTGAGGTTAGAGTAAATAAGTTGAACAAATATTTTGTGTGGTTTATGCATTGCTTAGACAATTCATGTTTTTTTAAATTATTATTTGTATATAAAATAGTATATGCAGGCCTACAGTGGGGTCCAAAAGTTCACTAGTCAAGAAACTTCTATTTTGCATTTGTTTCGAATGTAATACTATTTATTTCATTACAAATGGTATCAGCTTTACAATTCGAGTGAAAAGTTGAATCTTTGAAAAATTATTGACAAGATGCAAACCAGAGGGTATAGCATGTCGCTGAAGAACGGAGTAGTACTTCTCCTTGGTCAGGGTGTAGTCAATTCGGTGCAGGTGTCCAACCCCAGAGTAGGCAAAACACCCCCAGACTTGAATATTCCCACCACCATGTTTCACTGTCAGTTTGATACACTGCGGTATCATTCTTCCCCGTTTGTTTCCTTACATACACCCTTCTGTTACTGCCATACATCTCAAACTTGGATTCATCAGTAAATATCCTTTTTTCCAGTCATCGACTGTGAAATTATGGTATTTCTTAGCCCACACCAAGCGTTTGGCCTTGTTTCTCCGCCTGAGAAGTGGTTTACAAACTGCTACTCGTCCTCTGAGACCACTACAAGACAGCCTTCTTTTGACAGTATTTTTGCTGATTGGAATCTTGCGTTCTTTATTTAGCAAATTCTGTAACTGTGATGAAGTTGCTTTTCTATCTCTCAGGGAGCTAAGCTAGATTTATTGATCTTCTGATGGTGTCACTTTTGGTCTACCTGATTGTGCTTTGGATACAACTGATCCAGTTTCTGCAAAGCGATTTAGAGTATCATACACTGCACCCTTAGAAACCTTTAGTCTAGCCATGATTTGACGCTGAGAAAGGCCGTCTTTGCTTAGAATAACAATTTGACTTCTGACACTTTCACTTAGTTCTAATGCCATTTTCCCCACTATCACAATGCCACTTTGTAAGCAATGATCTGCTGGAAAGTTGAGGCATAGCCATATTTATAACAGGTGAACACTGGCTGCAAGTTGAGTTACTTTAACAAGCCTCTGAAGAATAGATCAAATCCACCCAGTGTCATGTGAACGCATGCTTCAATGGAAGGGGATACAACTGAAAGATATCTGACCTTCTGTATAAAGGAGTTAAGTTGGTCAATGCCCCAGAATCAGAATCTTAAATATTTCTTCTTCATTTAACATGACATAACTTCTTGTGTTTTTAAATGTTTCTGAATCCTCAACTCTCAAATTATTTCCGGGTTTATGTGAACATATTAGAGATTTTCAATGTAGTCTCAGATTTTTGGATCCCACTGTACATACCAGGGCCTATTGGCTAATACAAAGTACCACAGAACGATCACAAGTTTGCAGTGTGGGATAAACAACTAAAGCCCTAACTCAAAGAGTTTAAGTAAATTGGGAAACTCAAAAGTTACTAACCCTAGTAACGCATTACCTTTTTAAGGGAGTAATCGGTAAAGTAACCTAGTTACTTTTTAGAGAGGTAACGAGTAACTAACTAAATACAAATTTCCAGTAACTAGCACAACTCTGGTGCCAACAGACCATAATCCAGCCGACTATGGCACACGACCAGCCCCTGCAGCTCGCCTTAAAGACACATCATAGCTGACTGGTCCAGCATTCTTTGATCAACCAAATCAGAGGGCTCCTGTTGCAAGCAGTTTTGATCTTTTTCATCTCACCACGGATAAAGACATCCGTCCTGAAGTAATGATACTTAGCACAGCAACTCAAACAGACACTTGAGTATGGAGCGCTTTGAACGTTTTTAGAATTTGAAGTCACGTCTTCTGGCTGTGTCATGTCTAATACATATATCTCAATCCTCCAAGAAAGTTCCAGTTCAGGACACAAGAAACTGTCATGGTTGGTATTGCTATGCAGCATCATATGCCGTGGTAACCAACACAGGCCAAGAACATCATCATCCAAGCTGTGCAAGAAGAGATCTATACTGAAGAGTTAAGGTGCATGAGAAACAGTGAGGACATCCAAAATAGCAGTTCCCTCCATACTCTGAACCCCGTCATAGATGAAGTTGGCCTCATTAGAGTTGGAGGGCACATCTCTCTAGCGAACATCGAATATGATGAAAAGTATCCCATCAAGCCTCCTGCACGTCACCACATCGCAACCCTGATAGTAAGGCACTATCATGAGCAGTCTCAACATCAAGGGAGGCACTTTACTGAGGGGGCCAAGCTTCAGTAGAGACCGACGTCTGTTTTACTGCTGTTCTGACAAAGTGAAGCTGAAGGCAGCAAGGCACGGAAAACTTTGAGGGAGCAGATCTTTTTTTGCCTTGGAAAAACATGTACTTTTTTTTTTGCTGAATCTTTTCAGTCTAGTCACAGTTGAATAGCCACAATGGAACTTTTTGAATAAAGTTAGTAGCGATTCTAGTAAAGTACATGATACGTATTTTAGATATATTTGTTTACTGATTGGTTAGTCCCCGTAAGGTCATGTCCAGACAGGGGTTTACTTCAAATGAATCAAAGTTTTACCGTCAAAAATAATGGGAACACTGAGGCAAATTAATTTGAAGACAAGGAGTGCTGGACTTCTTCGTGCCCGTTTGAGAAAGAAAATAGAGCATTACAGCCAAACCCAGCGTTGACCACCACGCAGAGGCGTTTTGAAATGACAAAGGGAAATATTGGAAAGCTGGAATTATCAGTGATTGAAGAATATATTCTTAAACCAGTCCATCAATTGTTGGATATTAAATACAAATATATTTTTTATTAAACTACTCAAAGTTGAGGATTTTTTCATATAACAAAACCTACTGCTACGTTCTTTGGAAGCTAACTACGAATTGGCAAGAGATCTATAGATGTAAACACTTCTATTTTGTAAAACTATTACTTTGGAATGACCTAAAAGACTTAGATCAACAAAAACATTATAATTGTGTTGATTTCAACAGTTTCAAAACAGTACACAGCACGGTTTTCTTCACGCTGCGTGAATACAGCTGCCGTTGACTACACTGTAGCTTTTGGGGTTGTCTTGCCTACTACTTGGGTTGGGATTACAGTGGCTCTACTGTCCGCTCTACTGTTCTCTACTGTTCCCTAAACATTATGGTTACTCAATCGAACCATCATAACCGTACACAGGTTTTTATTTTAAATGTTACTGAAATCCGTTCCTTTCCATGCTAGCAGGAGTCTCAGATCAGCGTTAATTTACATAACAAAAAGCTAGCTAGTTAGTTAACTTTACTTGGTGTTTTGCAGTGCAGCTACCAATGTTTTCCTTTACCAACTCAGTAATAACTAAGTACAGAAACGGCAGACAATGTATGTGCCATGTAAAGTCTCTATTTGAGTTAGTAAACATTTGTGGAATAGCTATATTCAGAAGTGCAAACTTGTCACCTTTCAGAAAAAATTGCCGTTTTGAATTCCAAATAGGTAATTTCTGTGATTTGCGTAGAACCTGTTAGTTTTTTTAAATGGGAGTTCGCGGTCTGCGGGGACAAAGTCACAGTGAATGAAATTAGTGGAGACTGAATAGGCTGAGGTTCCAAATAATCTCGCCATATTTAATGGCGTCTTGTGCGTGACCATGACAACGGCAGTTCAGAATCACTTGTTTACCGACTGCTCACTGCAGCGTTGATTTCAGTAGCGTGACAGAAGTCACGATACCAGAAATTTTGTAGTCGATACCAATACCAGTGAAATTCCTTGATTCTCGATACCCAATTTGATATCATGGTAAAAAAAAAAACTAAACAATAAATTAAATCCCATATACTTCAACATACACTCCTTTTTTTTACATTACAAAAAAGAACAGTGGCATGTGGCCTTCAAGCAAAAAAAAAAGAAAATTACAAACATTACAAAAAAAGAACAGTGGCAATTCAATTATTAACAATTATCTTTTAATGATGGGATCTGAGCAACTTTGACAAGGGACAAATTGAAATGGCTAGACGACTGGGTAAGAGCATCTCCAAAACTGCAGGTCTTGTGGGGTGTTCCCGATATGTAGTGGTTAGTACCTACCAAAAGTGGTCCAAGGAAATACAACCAGTGAACCGGTGACAGGGTCATGGGCACCCAAGGCTCATTGATGCGCATGGTGAGCAAACGCTAGCCTGTCCGGTCCGATCCCACAGAAGAGCTACTGAACACAATTTGCTGAAAAAGTTAATGCTGGCTACGGTAGGAAGGTGTTAGAACACAGAGTGCACCGCAGCTTGCTGAGTATGGGGCTGCGTAGCCACAGACCGGTCAGAGTGCCCATGCTGACCCCTGTCCACCGCCGAACGTGCCTA
Source organism: Galaxias brevipinnis (assembly GCA_036023535.2). Taxonomy (NCBI): domain Eukaryota; kingdom Metazoa; phylum Chordata; class Actinopteri; order Galaxiiformes; family Galaxiidae; genus Galaxias; species Galaxias brevipinnis. The sequence continues at coordinate 4,166 of JAVQIZ010224497.1, read as the reverse complement.
GGATGGGCACGTGAGCGTCAGTACTGGGCAATGGAGCAATGTGCGTCATTTACGTGGAGAAGAGATGGCACCAGGATGCATTATGGGTGGAAGGCAAGCCGACGGAGGCATTGTGATGCTTTAGGCAATGTTTTCTGGGAAACCTTGGGTCATGGCATTCGTGTGTATGTTACTTTGACACTTATCACCTACCTAAACATCGTTGCAGTCTAAGTAAACCCCTTCATGACAACAGTATTCCCTAATGGCAGTGGCTTCTTTCAGCTGGATAATGCGCCCTGTCACACTGTCATGTTCCTCAAACCATTACTGAACTATTTTGCAAAGAGTTTAAGGTGTTGACTTGGCCTCCAAATTTCCCAGATCTCAATCCAAGCAATGTGCTGGAACACATTGTCTGATCCTTGGAGGCCCCACCTCGCAACTTACAGGACTTAAAGGATCTGCTGCTAACGTCTTGGTGCCAGATAACCACAGGACACTCTCAGAGGTGGAGTCCATGCCTCAACGGGTCAAAGCTGTTTGTGAACGTAACCAAGTTGTATTTTGCTACACATCCGTGTAACTAAGAAGCTTCTCTGTTGACAGTGCTGTCACCCACAAGATCAAACAGTGGCTGGTTTGTGAGTCTCGGCACACTGCATGAAGTAGCCGATTAACTTTTTGCCTGTAAAGCCCAATACATACCCTTCGCAAGTTAGCAGCGCGAACACAGGTGTTATGTGGTCTTTTGTCAGAATTTGGCCATGGGAACGCAGGTTGAACACTTTTCATGGATGCCATGCAGCTAGAGAGCAAACTATTGCTGCCCACAAATATCTCATTACAATTTTGTGATTTTTTAAACTGTAGGCAATTTTTGCAAAACCCAGCTTACTAATTACAGAACATGTCTTGACTGTATTTTCTATTGATTTCGCTCTCATTTTATTTCTACTCATTTGATGGCGTGGCCGTTTGAGGTCTGAGGTGCACAGGGCTGGAATAAACCACCTCTAGATGGGTATATTGACAGAGTAATAAAATGTTTTTCTACGGTGAAGGAAGGGAAAATGGGAGAACTATTAAATTAGGTTCTTCCTGATTTGAGGGTTAGAGCTGTTCCTGTGGTCCGGCCCTTCCTGGGGGGGTTCCCTGCTACATAGCGGTTGGGCTCCCAGTTCAAGTCCAGTCTTGAGAGAAAGAGATAGAGCTGAGAAGAGGAGAGGAGAGGGATGGCGACAAGCAGATTTCCTTTGGTTGGGTTGCCAGTTGAATATCTTAAATGGCTTCACAGCGTCCTCCTCTTGTTTTATTCCAAGCACCTTTCTCCCAGTCTGGTGTGGCCTGCCTGTACTTATACCCACCTGGGCGTGGCTCGTTAGGACTGATTCCCCCCCACCTGCCAAGTCCTCAGCAGGTAATTAAGGAAGTACCGCCCTTCTACCACTTGGCCCCGCTGTGGTGTTGTGACTGCGACAATAAATAAAAGTGAGTTTTCATGGGCAATTGTCATTGTATTGGCACTTCTATATCACTAAGGTTATCCTCAGTGTTCCTCTTAGCAATATGATTCTATTTTAAATTGTTTGTCTAAAGAGAAGATGTCTAAATTGACCAACCAATAACTGAAGAAGTTTGTGTCATATGCAAATGTGTAGTATTATTTTAAATCTATTACCTTTTAATTTCTTAAAGTAGTGTAGTTTATGTTTAACATACTGAGTAAAACAATTTTTGGGGAAAGGTACAAGCCTGTGTACGTAAAACCGCAAAGTGTACAAAGATGCCACAAGATGTCACAGATTTTAGATCAGTTGAATTTCTAAACATACAATACAGTATTATAATTTTGATCATGTCGTAATCCAGAATGTACACCGTTGAAACCAATATGTTGAAGGCAGAGCTGATATTTCATTGGAGTTTTCAAGTGTACACTATCAAGTCTGTGCTTTAGGTAGCTGACTGGCTAAGCAATTAAATAGTTAGCCCGACCTTTAGAAGTAACCATCATTCTCTGCAGACCAAAAACAAATTGTAAGTACCTTGAAATTCACAATCCTACATAAGGGAATGTAACAAACTTGAATTTATATAGAGTGGGCAAACTGTTTGACTCAGTCTTCGCAGGAGTTGTTGATTTTTATCTTCAGCTTGTGACACAGCTATAGATTTTGTGCATTACTGTATTAGCATTTAGTTGAAATATGATATTACAATATCATGGGTACTTTGGGCAATGACTGTTTCAAAGTTTAACTGTACTGGACTAGTAATATAATTGTATCTGGTTCCCAGAGTACTGTGCGGAGATCGAAGAGAGTGTAACTGAGATGAACACATGCCTCAAACTACTACTGCCAGACCAGTTTGACCTATGCGGTCTCCAGACTTCAAGCAACGGGGCATCAATAGCAACCAATAACAGTGCAGTTCTTACATCAGTAGTGAATTGTGAGAAAAGAAGGGCCTCTGTTGGCGACGAGGACCAGCCTTGTTGTAGCAAAGACCTGGTGGTCTTTGAGGACATGAGTGACAAAGTGGAGATAAATGATAGAGCAAAAAATGAGGAAGACTGGTTTTCGTTTGTGGAAGAAAGGGAGGGAAACAAAAGCAAGAAAGAGAGTGTACCAGAAATGGGAAGTAATAATGAAGATGAGAAAGGAATGAAGAAAGAGGTGGAAGGATCTGAAGGAGAAAAGGAGAGTGCTAAAGAAAATAGTGACCTGGAAGAGGCAACGGATGAAGACACCTTTTTAAGATTTACTGGCCTCATCTCTCATAGATATAACTTGGATCTTACGCTGTCATCTGGTATGTAAGCTCACACAAACAAACCCAAGTTCACAGCCTCAAGATCTTTGTCTAATATTGCTATAATTACTGTGCTACAAGGATCTGTAACTTCAGCTGCTTGTTTGTGTATGTGTTTTAACTTTGCCATCAGATGTGTTCCTGGAGGAGACGGATGACAATGAGGCCATAGTGACAACAGTTAGGGACCTCTATAGACTGATGAGCCTTAAGCATCTGCCAGCTGTGCAGTCCTGGGTCAAGGTTAGAAAATGGATGGAAATGCTCATGCATAGCTGGACAAACCTAACTACCAAATGTAGACTTTTTAGGCCACAAGGGTCTTGGATGAATAAAAAGGTTTAAATGGGTGTATGTTTTGTGGTCCAATTTTACACTTTTGTGTCTTTTTGTCAAATACAGTTTAGATTTGGCCTCACACTGTTTGCCTCTTTGAGATCTTTGCTTGTCTCAAGATGTCACAAGGTCTGTTTGTCCGTCAACAGTATTTGTACATGTCTGTCTGTCTTTTTAGGTGCTCACGAAAGCAGGAGGCCAACAGCAGCTGCTGAGGAAGGCCTTGGACCTAAAGGAAAGAGTGGACAACACTTTGAGAAAACACCAAGACTTGCACATTGACTACAAAACCAGGAGACGCAGGGTGGTGAGTGGCTAGACAAGAGACTTGCTCTGTGTTGGGTATGTAGACCAGTGACAGATCTTTTATGAATTGGTGATAAATCGATTTATAAATTGAAAAGAAAAATCGAGATTATACAAGGAGCACAGCAGAAACAATCTAGTGGATTTTCTTTGAGTGTGTGTCGGAACTCATTCAAAGATAATTGTGTGCTACTGTAGTCATACAAGTACTGTGTAAAAAATAAATTGTAGTGATCTATGTTGCTGTGCTTTAGGGCCGCAAACATTATCCAACACTGATGTACATTATACCACCCTCTTCAGGTTACAAGCCAAGTTAGATTTAGTGTGCAACAGCGGTAGCTCCTAATTAATGGTACAATGTACATACAAGTGCACCACGTAGGCTATGTAAAGTCTTAAAACATCTGTTAAGTCCGTTGGGTTCTAAAAAAAAGTAGGCTCTCTTTTGCCGCCCGCTGTGATTTAGTGAATAAGCAGGGAGAGTCACGCAACTACAAATGGGTGTCCAGTTAGATACACATGCAGCAAATTTACATCAGATCCCCTCTGCTCATTAACTAATGGGTTTGGGGTATATGCTGATTAAAGTTTGGAAGTCAGTCTTTGCTTTGAAAAGTAATGTACTTTGTCACTGTCGAAGCTCTTTTTCAGACCTAGAACAGGGGTCGGCAACCCGCGGCTCTTCAGCCCCTCTGCTGTGGCTCCCTGTAGCTTTAAAAAAAAAA
>JAVQIZ010224474.1:0-54511 GCA_036023535.2 Galaxias brevipinnis | reverse complement strand
TAATTGACTGTATTGGTTGCACCTGTGACTTATTAGGATCTGCATATACGCTCCCTTGTTTTCTGTGTTTGTTTGGCATTATTGAATGTACCTGCCTGTGTGTATACGCGTAAGCGTTTTGACACAGCGTTACAGTTGACCTTCAGAGTATTTTGCTTCCAGTCTTCTTTTTTTGCCTGCCTTGATCTTTTTTTGTAAATGCTTCTTTTGTTGAGCTAAAATAAAAGTATTAGTTCTACCTGCACCTGTGTCTGCCAGGCAATGGGTCCATTACACAACCTTGTAAAAGTGCCATGGACTGTCCTTGAATGTACTATGAAGCACTGGGTAGGGATATTTTGTTGTAAACACCATTTGACAGGAATAACAAGGTTTCTGCTTGACCTTCCTCGAAACAAAAAGAGCAATGTCATAACGGTATACAAAAGTACAATGAGTTTGGCTTCAAACTTTCAAGCTCTGAAAAAAATATATCTGCATTGCAAACATAGTCGGACCTTCTTTACATAATGGAGGTGTCAACAATACTCATTGCCTGTTCAAAATGCCTTCAATGAATTTAAGGATGACAATGCTCTAATTGGTAAACAGCACTATCAGGGAAAAGCATCAAGAGCATTCTGGCTATCAGTATAATATCAAAGTATTTGGGGGAAATGCCCCTTAGCTGCAAGCCTTAGCTTCTAAAGCTTGCTTGTTGTCTTCAAGCTCACGGGCTTAGAAGTAACAATGTGGTAGATTAGACATAATGGCGTTGTTATTCCATTATTAATGGTATCATTTGGACAGCACTTTGGCAATAAAAACAACTTATTTAGCGTAGTCTAATATAGGCCTAGCTTTTTTAGAGGCAAAATTGCTGCATGATATGATAAAAATAGCATCTGAATCATTATTTTTTTCACAACATTTTAGTATAAATGTTTCCTGTAATAAAGCCTGGCTGGCCCTTAATTATTTACACCACTTGTGATCCAGAATCTGTCTTTTGAATCATTTGAATTTAATTGTAGAAAACATGTCAAGTTAGGAAAACCCTATATGGAATTATAGTTAGGACTGAGAAGGTTTAAAATGTTTTCTGGCTGGCCTTGCTAATCAAATGCATATGTCCAGTACTGTGATTATGCAAACCAAAGCATCCTTGGGACAGGAGGCAGACATGCCCATAAGAAAGGTTTTTACTGTCTCCAAATCACTATTATACCAGATACTCTATATTTGTTGAAAAACAACTTGTAAGTTGATTTAGAGCTTTCAGTGCATTTATCTGTACAAAATCACATTTTAATGCTTTGTCAAATAAACCAAAAAGTTAACTGAATTTATGTCCATACCAAAGGATCCATCAACCTTGAGGCTTTTGGCATTATTGAGTATAAAAAGCGCATAGCTTACACATTTGCAAACTTACATAAAACAGTGCCTATATTATCAAAAAAAAAAACACACCAGCAGTTTGAGTCATCAGCTTGTAGTCTCTCCAAAGCATTAAGTAAACTCCGCCTGCTCTGTTCGTTCCATGTTACCTTACAAAAAAGCCCAGTGTTCCCAGTCAAAAATTACCAATGTTTATACATCTATAATTAGGCCTATACATTGATTAGAGGACCCTCGTAACAATAACCATATGAAAAACGGTTACAGAAAGATTAACAACGTTCATAATCGGTCCAAGGTTCATGATCAGTCCATCAACAATCAACCGGTGTGTGTGTGTGCGAGCGCGTGCAGTGACACTGGAGTGACAGTGCCTCCATGAGATTAGCATGTTTCTAAACTCTGAATTATACTCACCTATGTAGCAATTGTAACGACCGAGTCACCAAAAATTGGTACTCGAGTTGAGTCAAGTCATTTGGAATGGAGTCTTTCACATACAAGTCGAGTCACAATTGTTGTTCGAGTCGAGTCGAGTCAGCTTTCTGGTCCAAGTCACTTCGAGTCACTAGCGCTGAAATTGTTGACGGGGATGAGGACGGGAGCAACCATTCTCAATGTGACATATTTCGTTTCACTTTTGTGACAGATAGCCTATATATTCCCTGTTTTCATTTAATTTTCAACCGTGATAATAAAGTAGGCTTTATTTCTCTGGCTTGCCCGCACGTTTATATAGGCTATGAAACAACATGGTGGTAACCCACCAGCGAAGTAGTTAAGATGTTCTTTTTGTAGACTACAATAATCTACGGGACATGGTCGTTTCTGTATTTCTACACACAGAAACGACCCACGAAAACCACCGTTACATGATCACGTAGCTTCGTTCAAGTGCAGTCGGACTCCTTTAGCAACGTCGTTGTCTTTTCCTAAGAACTTATGAATTCTCCTCCATATCTTTCATTAACCCCATTACGTTTTCCCTCGGGGTTAAGGAAAGTACATAATACATTAGGACGTACTTTATTGAGGAATTCGACCATAGCCTGCCATGTAATCAACCTCAGAACCATCTCTCTATATCGCTCTGGTCAACCCCATTCATGGCCAGTCATTTTAGACCGGGAAAACCCATCGAACTGGGAAAACCACAGGTTTACGGCGATAATAAAATGTCCACAATTTCATTAAATTATCGAAATGTATTTTGTGTGTTCAGACGTCTTGTTTGGACAAACGCTTTGAGCTTAAAATAAAATAAACAATAAAATAAAAATGTGACTATTGGAACTATAACCCCAAACTTTGACCGGAACTGAGTGGACGATTCAAATCGAGCGCACCTCGTCCTGACGACAACACAGCGCGGGACATTAGAGTTACATTTTTTCCATTATCCTTAGCCTTTCCAAAGTTTTCATGTAGATCTACCTGCCAAGTAATTTAACATCTGCTACGATCTAGAAAGGGTGTAAGGCAAAGACAAGCTCCAAACGTTACCTGTCACAATAATGTCCCTTATGCATGAAACGGATATACCATCAAACCTGGCATGTCTCAAAGTAAGTGGTGCGCTACCGGTACCTAGCTAACTAGCCAAGGCTAAATTATTATGAGATTTGCCATTTAGCTAGCTAGTGGTTAGCTACTTCAGCTAACCTAAACTTCAGCCCGAGCACACTTTTGCGTCCACTGTACTACTAGCACAACTTATAACATGCCTTTATTGCATAGCGTTACCAGCCTAGCTATTTCGTTTGTGAAGCGTTAAGTATTACTAATGTTATTAGGGTCTTTTTTAAAGTTTTAACTATTGCTAAGCTTGTCGTTGCAATGCCACTGTACCAGGAGTTCTTAATCGTTGCATCTTGTTAATCAGTCACACTGCTATGGTCTATTATACTGCAGAAGGGGATAGCTTAAAATAAAAAGCATTAAAGCCAACCCAAACGACAGTCATAAATGAAGAAAAATTTCAAACACATTATTAATCCTCAACAACATAAATTAATATTCTCCAAACAATAACTGAATTGCTGAATGTTTTGGTGTCATTCATTATGTATGAAATTACTTTATTTTGTCTGTTTATTTTTCAGAATATCGATACCCTCCTCAGATGTCCAATTTGTTTTGACTTCATGAATACTGCCATGATGACAAAATGCTCACACAACTGTAAGGATAACCGTTTGACATCTTAATAATATTATCATAAATGCTGAGATTCTGTAAACGATGTCTTTTTATTTGATTATTTGTTTTATTTATTTATCAGCCTTAAATAAGCAAATCTCATTTTGTATTACAGATTGCTCTTTGTGCATACGGAAGTTTCTCTCCTTGAAGTTGCAATGTCCAGTTTGCAATTCAGTGAGTAAGAATGAATTGCATTACATTTATGGCACTCTATACATAAATAATTAAGCATGTATATTTGCCCCTGTTGTAGCCGACAACCGGACAGGACTTAAGAAACAACCGCGTGCTGGACGACCTTGTCACCAGTTTTCAAACAGCAAGGTAGCCATTTTGTGTTTTGCAATATTATAAAAAATCCAGCATGCAAATAGCCACACTGTACAACTGTCAACTGTTGAAGGGACAAAGGCTCAAATTGGTTTTCAGGGTGTTACCCACAAACTTTGCCCTTGTAGGGACTCTATAAGATGGTGTGTGGGGGGTGGGGGGCTGACTGTGAGAAACTGTTTTCATATTCTGTTAATATAAGAAACTGCTTATTGCTGCCTTTCGCTTAAACAGCCATGGTTCTGTTTTGAATTGCCCAAAACTGAACAGCTTAAGCAGGATATATAGTGACTGCAGGAATCATAAGAAGTTGAGAAATAGAATAAGCCAAGTAGAATGGAAATCTAAGTAATCTTCATATTTTATACAACTGGCTAGCTCCCCATAGCTTCAATGGTGCTCCTTAAGGACTCTATAGCAAAACAAGTGAAGCCTTTTGAGTTTTTATTACAGCTTACTCATGACCTGAAGGGTCAAGCATCTAGTAACATTATACTTGTATATTGTATGTTGGTTTAAAGGGGGTATGGGACAGAGGAGGAAAACGGTGGTATTAGACTGGTTTCTGGCTTTTTCCCCGCCTAATTTGTTGCCCCCACATGATGGTAGACGCACTTCCTGCCGCACACATCTGAACACTGGTAATTTGCATGCCATGTACTTTGGCATTGCCAAAAGGAGTAGTATCAGTTTAGATAATGGACAACAAATGACACGCTTGTTATTGACATTGTTTTCTGTCCCCAGGTCAGCAACTTCTAAAACATATGTATTTTACAAATCCCCCTCTAAGCAAAGGATTTTTGTCAGCCTAACAATCAAATGGGGATTTCAGTTTCATAAAGCAAGCTCATTTAAGTTTGTTTTGCTAAGTTGGATATAACTTGGATGCAGTATTAAAGTTGAATGCCTAGATTTGCTTAATACCGTCTCTTATTAAGTTCTTATTGCAGCAAGAAAAACTGATGTAGAGGGAATTTGTATCTTGTTTTTTAATGGATGCTGTCATTAGAAACGTTTCCTTACAAGGAAGAGTTAAAATTGTTTTTTGTCACTAACTTTCTTTACGTCAATCACCCCTATGATGTCACATGTGGCCAAGGTCTCTCTTCAAGCTGGAGAATTTCAGATGGCCGTTGGGGTTGGGAGATTGGCTTATATACCCCCCCCCTCCCCCGTTTAATTTCCTGTTGTCTAGTTGTGAGCATGGAAGTACAACTCTATCTGTGACCCTCACGAAAAGTTGGGTGGTTCATTCAGGGCCTCTATTCAAGCAATGTGTGGCCATACACAACCATATGACCTCATGTCTTATGTTCGTTTAATTTTAATTTTGATAGGTTAAAATTTCCCCATATCTGTAGGGTCCAACATAGGAAAGGTTGGGAACCAAGAAATCAATACTTTTTATCAATTAGAATGTAATTAGGGAATGTGCTTCAGGCAGCAGTATTGACTCTTGGTCCTTCCAAACAGGTCTGTTCCTGGATGATCAATGAGCTCTCATACATAAGCTCCAAGCCCAGCTTTCTCTCCCCCCTGCTGCAATACCTTCCTCTAGGGACAGCATGCAATTAATCGGCTGAGTCTTACTGTGCTAGTCTAGCTAATACTCAAATGAGGTGAAATGTACTCAGTTGTGTAAGAGTGACACAGCTGTAAGTATTGTCTATACGTATTTGCAATAGAATTATTTAGCTCACATAGTGGTAGCCTGTTTATGGACAGTTTCTTTGTGCTATTCAGCACAGAGATGCCTTCCTCTAGGATATGTTATTCATGCATCCCCAGAAACCCTGGTCCTGCATGCTATTTGGAAAAAGCCTGGACTCTGGTTTGTGAATAGTAAATCATTGAAGCAATCGGATGAACCTGTCATGTAGGCCTAGATCCTCCACAACTCATCCTGTCGTCCTCCATCTAAGCTCACCCCATTCCAAAGAACACCTTGTGTGGAGAACGGCGCAATTTATGTCCCCTGTCTCCTCTCTCTATTTGAATAGGGATTGCATGTGTGTGCATGTGTGTGAAGTGACTGTTAGAGGGAAAAGGGGACATTGAACAAAGAGGGAAATGTTACTGGTCCAATTACTGGTCTTGATGCTCATAACCCCTAATGTGTTCTCTGTTGTTTTATGGATTCCCATCATCAAACTATTGACTGGTTAATGAACTCCGTAAAGATTAGCTGCTGAACTTCTAAGACCAGCTCTATAACTGTAGTTTTGTCTTCTGAAACCCGATATACTCCAGTTTTATGGACCCAGGATCGGCAGTGATCCCCATTGAGCAATTCATCAAACGCTTAAAGACTAAAGACTAGCTCTACCCTCTTGACATTTCTGCCACTAAATAGGGTACTCACCTCATGTGAAGTGAACATTATTAGATGGTTAGATATTGATATCTCTGAGGGAAAGAACTTGAAAAAGCTGAGTTTTTACCTTCATTAATAAGAAAATATACCAAGGCTATTCTTAACATTAGGGTTATTGTCGAATGACAGAAATGTCATTCTTCAATCTTACTTGACCGACTTTCGTAATAGAATGAAACATACCGTATTTAAGCTGCCAAGATACATGAACCTTTTTGGTACAACCTGGCTTTTTCTGGAGGGTATATACTTTAGAATTTTTAAGGGACCATATTGCTTATTCAGTCTGAAGGTTGTCACAACAGTGTACTTTGTCATTTTCCGGACAATTAGTAATTGTTTCGGTTTGGCTTTTTCTTGCATCCCTGATTTAGGAATAAAGCACAAAGATAATTAGATGGCCAGCTGTAGCAGCAATAACCAGGTCCACTGAAAAACACACCCCATGCAATACCGCATACATTGTACCTGTTGGGACGCTATTGCAGCAGTTCAAAGTTCGAAGCATTCAACAAATCATAAAAAAGTGGCCATTTTGGTATATTGGTATATGGTATATTTCTTCCATTAAATTTTTTTCATTTTATATACGTCATACATTACATTTTATTTCTAGATTTGTATGCATACCTTTATTTCTAGATGTTTTTAATATTGGCCAAACAAGGATTTTCCAACTTCCCTTGGGATCCATAAAGTAAATTCTATTCCATTCCATTTGGTGAGATGTAGGACAAGCAGAATACTTTCACAGTACTGTAGCTGTGTGAGGAAGGGTCCACTGTAAGCACAAACCTGCTGGGTTTTTGTGCTGTTACCTGGACTCTTTGTGAAAGGGCGTTGAACTGCTAGTGTGTGGATGTGCGTGCAGGCTCTTACGCCCAGACTGAAGACAAATACAAGGTTTTTCAGTATGGAAAATGGAACATTGCACACCTCATTGATTCCACTTTATGGTCCAGTAATGGCTCGGCAGCTACCAGCTCTATTTGTTTGCTTTCCATGTTTCCAAGATTATGGCCAACTGTCGTCCTCTGTCTCGCTCAGCGGGAAAGTGGAAGATAATTGGGCATGTGCGGTTTACGTCAAGGGGTTCACATTACTGTCAGATACTATTATTGGTAGATAGAGCTATCCTTTAATGTGTCCAATAAAGCCCATTGCCCAAGACACAATGAATTTGTGTATGGCAGAGGGCCCTCTTTATTTCTTTGTGTGTGATGACGTGCATTTACTTATCATCCTATACATTGTTAAAGTAAACACATGCTGTAATTACTCCTTTCTTTCTCTCTTTCCATTTTTTTTGTTTATTTTTTCTTTTAAAAAATCAAATCAAATCTGCCCTTGTATCCTTTCTGTCTTAGAAAGCAATTGTCAAAAGCAAATTTCGACTCGCCACCGATCTCCCCGAGTACCCCAGCCGTGGCCATGGTATGCAACACCCCCAAACAGGGGGCCCCAAAGAAGGACGGATCCATTCGAAGTCACTTTTTCCAGAAGGGGCCGACCACTCCGTCTCGCGGCACGGAGGCACTAGACTTCCAGCCTGTTAAACCAGCTCGACCTACCATCCACCCCACACGGGGGAGGAAGAGACCGTCACAGCCTGTGATCATGATAGATTGCAGCCCACTCCATTCCCCGGAGTCTGCTCCTCCAGTGAGGGTGAAAGAGGAGCCCGTGGAGGAGGAGCTGCCCGCTCAGGTGCTGGTGACGGTCAAGCAGGAGAACGAGAACTTCTCTCACGCGGATCCCCAGCCGTCAAAGTTCATCTCACCGTCCACCTCATCCCAGGACATCAAACCAGTGATCAAAGGTGATGCCACATCCCAAAGGTTTTTGTTCCATCCTTTGATTATACCAGATAAAACCACTTGAGTTGCAGTTGTTCAGGTGAGGATCGTTTATGACCGCCACCGATGACTTTCCTCAGTGTGACGCGGCCTTTTTGAAATTCAGGGCCCTTAATGTCTTATGTACTCCTGATCTCCTTGTGTTTGTTTTGCAGTGGAATGCCCTGTGTGTTCTCTGGCCATCGCTCAACAGTTCATCAACAAGCACTTGGACACGTGTCTGACTCGAGGAGAGAAGAAGGAGAGCCTGAGGAGGTATTAGTCACCACGTCTACAGGGTGTGACCTGGTGTCCACTGTCCACCAACCTCTCATTTCACTGGTCGCCAAGCCTCACAGCTTGCCCTAGCTTGTAATATGGAATGGGTTAAGACTCAATGGCTGTCGTGACTTCTGTTATTTTTTTATTTTTTTATTTAAAAAAATATCCACCTCAGTGTGAATCTAGCCACCGGAAGGAGTGTTTTTACAACTCGTATCTTGATATGTAATTGATATCCTTTCGAGATGTAAATATGCTAGAGGTCATACGGCTTCCAAAGGTGACATTAGGGCTCTCGCTCAGATTCAATAAATGCTTTCCCTTTCCCCCTAAATATTGGTCAATATTCAATGCAAGGGTTTTGCAGTATGATTAATGCATAGCGCGGCAATCTGAGGTTCTGTCAAAGACGGGCCTGTTTTTTTTTGTGACAGCCTTGTTCTCTTGATCTGTGTTGGACCTTGATGTCATGATGATGGATTACAAAGGTTTGTGCTCTCCCACACACTTTTCAGGTAGCTCAGCATTCTGCAAGGAGATTAGTTTTTAATGTTGCTTTAAGCCAACACTGCGTGCCTACATGGTGCTGGAAAGTTGCTATCTGGTTGGAACTTGGGAGAAAAAAGCAGTAACCGACAGTCTGCTGAAAATTCGTATTTGACTCCATAGCTGCAAGCTAAACTTTTTTTTTTGCACAGTCCACCTTCAGCAAAGGCCTAACAGAGCAGACAAGTGGAGTCTGAAATGCCAGGCTACCCGAAAACTCAAACTAGCATTCATGTTCTTTTTAGTAAGCATTGGTGTCAGCCCCTGGCATTCTTCCCAGGTTTGCGATGTATCTTTCTGTTAGTGGAATCATAAACATTTACCTTAGCTGAAGCGACTGAGGCCTGCAGACACCTAAATGTTGTTGTAGGCTGAATTCTAGCTTCCTGGACAATTTAAAAACTTGCTAGTCTGGAGGCAATTCAGCAGGACGGCTACTATAGGAAAGATTAGGTGCTGTTCCAAACTGTTTTATAGCTGATGGACATGAAAGCTTCTTTATTCAAAGACTTGAAGAATTTCTTTCTCCAGGATCTTATTTTGCTATTATCTGAACACGTTAAGTGCCCTTCTAGGAGCATTCTTCCCCAGCACTGTGGCTGACTGATCAGTAACTAGAGGACGCATGTGGTTGCTGATTTTGCTGCTAATTGTGACTTGACCTGTTATCTGGTCTAAGGAGGTGATAACACTGTTTTTACACAGTGGAATTGCATTCACCTAACTTTCTGTAAATGGCACATTAGTTAAATATCCACATATTTGTTTTCTTTGGTTCACGTAGGGTCAATTTAATGCAGTATTAGATTTTGATTGTTCTAGCCTGTATTAATGAAAACAAATGCAAAGATTTGGAAAGTGTGATGGAGCTAATCTGTGCACACACAGTGTTGTGTATATCTGATGGAGGCCTGTGGATTCTCCCACCTCTTGTTCTCCTGTTGCAGCTCTCCATCTGGCCTGCGGAGACCCACCATGGGAAAGCTAGTGTACACCCTTCTGACCATGCAGGATCTGAAAAAGAGGCTCAAGGAGTGCCACCTCTCCATCCAGGGGCCCCGCGACCAGCTGATCAGGAGACACCAGGACTTTGTCCAGTCCTACAACGCTGAATGTGACTCCCTCAGGCCCAGATCCGGTGGGTGTGCTGTTCGGACCATTAGAGCTCCAGGACGGAGGAGCGTTGACCGGATTAGCCGTTAAGTCGTTATGATGGTGTGTTCTACATCAATCCTTTGACAGTTGAAGAGTCACAGAGCTTAGACAGAGAAGAAGAGAGCTGAACTGACAACCTGGATATTGTAGACAGTATGAATGTTTTCGCTCTGATTTCTTGGTCATTTGTAAATCATAGCCGGTTGTGGTTGGCAATTGGCGCGCGCGCGAGTGTGTGGAATGACTGATTGTTTGTCTGTCTGTGTTATGTAAGCTTTTGCTAATATCCCTGATTATGTACAGGACACGGAAGTAGGATTTCACACTAACGTGTGGGCAGCGGAGGTAATTTATAGGAGCTCAATGAGCCTGTGTTTGTGAGTGCATAAATGGGTGTGTGTGTGTGTGTGTGTAGAGCCAAACCAAAGCTGCTGGCCATGTCATGTCCCTGCTAAGAGAATTCTGAGTTACAGTGTGCACGCTAACTGACCCATTCACCCACAGATCCTGACCTTACCACCAGAGAACTTAGGATTCAGTCTGCAGTGAGCGGCCCCTAGTAAAAAAAAACACTTTATAAGTCAGCAGCATACATTACTGTTAAACTATTGGCATGGACTCAGTTCCTCTACGTGTTAACACTCATAGGCTTCATATGGATGGCTCAGACCCACTTGTGAGACAAGTGTTTGTGTGTACTGTAACTGTATGTGCAAATGTTTTTTGTAGTCTATAATGGGAATATAAATATGATTAAAACAGAGCTTCAGAGTTGGAAAAGGTTTACACCTTCTTGCCTATTTTATTTGTATTTGTCTAGAGATTCCTGATTTCCTTTGTGTTCCAATGAGTAAATGAACTTTGTGTAAAGAAAGAAAAGTACATTAAAGTCAGCTTTGTGATCTAACGTGGGTGCTCAAGATCTCATTCACATTGTGTCAATAGCTGAAGAAATTGCCAAAGAGGTGGAGGCCATTGAAAGGACAAGAAACCAGCTGAAGGGAAAAGGCAAACGGGTATGTTCTCCCAAATAACGTGTAGTTTCTCTTTAAATTGACAGATTAAAAAAAAACACGTCTGAATGAGACAATTATTTGTCTTTGTCCTTGTCCTATTCACCAATTCAAATGTATAATAGGAAATGGTGTTCACCAAGAAGCAGTCGCTGGAGGAAATTGACAAAATTCATTCAAGTTACAGTAAGTCATTCGGATATATTGATGTCAGCAAGGTTCTTGTTATATTTCCCGCCAGAGCGTTTGAAATACTACAGCATCATGCTGTGAAATATAATATAGCATTAGTTGTGGTTATCAGAGTTACCATACTGTGCATTCCCTAAATTAAGCAGTACTTTATGAAACGATGAAAATATCATTTTATTTTCATAGAACATTGTAATTTGGCTGCATTGAATCCTAATTTGAACAGATTAACTTCAAACCATTAAATATATCACTTCATATACATTTTCATATAAACTTTGAACTTAAGTTAATGTGTATTTGTTGTACATTTTTATATATCATTTACATATTTTATTATATAAACTATTGCCAACCGTATACATTTTCAATTCTCTTTTTTTTGCCTCGCATATGTCTAAATTCTTGTCAATTCTCCAAAAGAATCCATCCCACTTTCTTTGATATTTGCCAACTTTTAATTTTACACTGATGGAAAGTTTAATCATAACATGATATAGCCACCACTACATATTTAACAGAGACTGGATGTCTTTATTATATTGTGTATTGGATTGTGGGTCGTAGCATGCAAGATAACCCGAAGTAAAAGTTGCACGCTTGCACCATATTTGCGGTGAAGCCTTCATCCTGTTATGCTTGCTTGTCAACAACATGTATTCATCTTTTTTTTCTTTCTTTTTTTTCTAATGACATTTCATACATTTGTTGAAGAGAAGTATGTTTTTTCTGAATCGTGGTGCAATTGTACAGTAGCATTTAAACAGTAAGCCTCATTAAATATATACGTATATACTATATATATATATATATATATATATATATAATTGCAAGAGATGCTGGGGATGTCAGAAAGCCGCCTTCGCTTTGGAGAGTTGAATAAACTGTCGAGGATTGCGAGGTTTTCATTTTGTTTGTGAGCCGACCACGATAGAGAGAGGTTCTTAGAACTCTTGCAAGGCACTTTGATAAGTATATCTATACATTTTGAAGGAAGGAAAAAGAATGCTATGTTAAATATTGGAGGATTTGAACAGGCAAATTGGAGACAATGACAGCTAGGTCGGTTTCCAAATGGCATGGAAATTGCATGGTCAATAGTCACTGGGAGGATCTCACCCCTACTGAAATGTTCTATGCAGAAAGATTTAGTTGTTATTGTAAGACAGCGTTGTATAACCAGAGCTCAGCCATTAAAAGTGAAAATGTTGTATTGTGCAAATATTTGAGTGCTACAGCCTACTGTATAATTTTTCAATCCAACAGAGTGGTGCACTTACTTGAGTTCTGGCTAAAGTTTTTTAGAGGTCCTTTTAGTCAAAGGTCATCTTCTTCAGAGTGCCCTTAGTGAATCATGGCAGCTCTGTCACTTCCAGAGAACTGTCAAAGAAACAGATTGAATTCAGCAGATTCCAGAATTTCCATCCTAGCTTAGTTGGTGGACCATGGTACTAGGAACAGAAAATAAACTGTCCAACATATTGGATATATTTTGAAGCCTGTTGCTTTTCTTTTCAATGTAAAATATGAAATATATTAGCGAGTATAATTTCAAATCTAATTTTGGGTGACAATCGACTACCCTAATGGGATTGAGAGACTGCAGTTTCACATTGTCAGTCCAACTCAGTGATAAAATGACTGGTGAAAACTGAAAATAGCTAGGCAGAGGCAACTGGTAACTTGAAAGGGGATATTGATGAATGGATGTCTCTCCTGTGAGGTGGGCTCTATAAATAGCCATGGTGCTGTGTAATAACTACTAATCAGAACAGGGCGCGTATGACTCACTCCTCTGACAACTGAATGGGCAGACATGAGGTAGGAGAGAAGTACATACCCACTGGCACGCATGGCTGCACACACACACACACACACGTGCGCACACATTCTCCCACGCAAGCATGCTGGATATTGTTGTGGAACTTACCTTTGAAGGACTTGAGCAAAAACAACATTTCTTCAGTAATGGTTTATTTAAACATGCTTGGGGAGCTGCCTAGTATATAGCTCATACCTGCAGTTGGACGGCTCAGTATATATAGAAAAAGGAGTAATCAATTCCCATATGAGAAGCCTTAAGATAACATGTAAGGAGTTGTCTGCTTGAAACTATTGAACCCTCCTCTTATTGCTCTGTTTCTTATCTCGAGCCAATGCTTGTCCAACCAAGTGGTCAAAAGCCTTAGAAAAAAAGCCCCTGCAACTTTACAACCTACATTCTAGATTCAACAACGAACCTTAATGCCAATCACTACCTATTTTTCCCTGGGCCAATAATGGCATGTTCTCTAATCTGGAACTAATTGCTGCTGCAATCTTTGCTTGTCATGATAATAGTAAAAATGGAACCAAAGTTTTGCCTCACACTTCACATAGTTGGACAGCCCGGCCCAGCTTATCTACACCGAGCAGCAGCTGGTAGGTTATTCTGTAAGAAATTAGATAAAAATGCAGAAACCTGGGTACCATCTTCTCGGCCATGTGTTCATCATTCAGTCAGCATCTGCACGCAGCATCTGCATACTAACTAAGACATTTCTTTGTGCCTTGGCAAGGAGTCTGCGGACACCAAAGAAGATGGTCGTTTCTTATAAAGAGACATTGTTGTTTACCTCGGATGTATCTGTCCTCAAAGTCTCTCTGGCCTGAATCTTAAAGTACATCGATTGCTCCTGTATGACTTTGTGGTCATCATTCATTTTTCTTTCTAAATACACAGGATATGTTTCAATATAATGTTCTAAATATTGAGCCCTTTATAGATCAATATTTTGATGTTGGGTTTAGAGAACAAATGTCATTACGGTTTTCAAGTGGGAACCTCTTTCCTGGATGTTTGGTTGAATTGACCACGACAACTTTTTAGCAGGCCCAACAGTGAGCTGTGGTGCCTGCGAGCCATCCCCCTCATGCACACCTCTCACCTTGCCTGTCTATGCCTGTACATATGTCCTTAATGCTAGAGGTATGGAGGTTCTGCATACTTTGGTTTGGGTCCATTCCCTTCAATTCGCTCTGTTGACTTGACTGACTTGTTATGAAGGCCAAGCACTGACCTGCATTTTGTATATCCTCCTACATTCATTATGGTGTAAGAAAAGATTGATGTCCTTTTTTCTTGCTCCTCTTTTGTACGGCTGGGGATTTGAATTAGTAAACCGTTGTCTTCTTAGGTTAGACACAAGATGTCCAAATGCTGTGATTTTCCTCTCAAAGTGATTAAATCCCTCATTTATTTTAGGATTATTGCCAGCAATTAATCTGTACCATTCTGGACTGTCTGTGTGCGTGCTCCGCCATAATGTCCTCTTAATGACTGTTTGCTCTCGATCACCATATACGACATCTGGTGTTGCCTTAAATGTTCCAGTCAGAGCAGCTTGTCTTTGCAATTTCCTTCCTCACTGTACGAAATTGAACCTGTTGTTCAGATGCAGGTCGTGGCATTTCATCGGTCAGGGGGTTTAACCTCCGACATTTGTATGCTTTCTACTTGCTGAAGGTGTCCACACCACCGACTGACAATTGCTTTCTGTGCAACAAGGTGGCTCCTCCATTGGCACCATGAGGAAAAGCCTCTGCTTCTCTAGTGTGCTAGACAAAAGAGCTGAGCAAACCTGGCTACAGTCCTCTTCTGACTTCAGGTCTTTTGACAAGATTTTATAACGGTGTTACAATTTTCACTGAAACTCAAAATCTACATTTTGTTTTTATTTCGTAGTAGTTTTTCTGAGTCAGACAGTGAGGCACCCATTTCTTGAATATAATTTACCCCATAATTGTGGTTGCAGCAGCAACATGCTTTGAATTAATGTAATAATTTGATTAAATCTTTTAAGATAGACCCATCCTTGTATGTTAACTAGGTAATTCTTCATGTATTATTGGTTGATTCATGCTGTATGTTTATGTATAACTTGTGTTGCCGGCTATTTCAGTAGGATTAGGCTGTAAATGCTTACACAGCGAGCAGCTCACCAGTGAATGTTTCAGAAAGGTTCTGCATTCAATTGAATTTCACTTTTTTGCTATAAGGTGCCTGTTTAAAATCACTGGTTTTGTAGAGGATTGACCAATGATTTACTACTTCTCAAAAATTATTTTGTATTGGAAATGATTGTGCTGTTGACGAAATTGCTAAATATTAACATAAGCAGTCTTTTGACATGATTTGTGAAATGCTGGCAGGTCCTCAAGGTTAAAGACATGTCACTTTCGTATAAAAAAAACATAGCCTTATTCTGTCGCTGATCTTGTCCAGAGGAAAGAAAAATGAGTCTGCCTGTGTTATAAATATTTATGTATCATAACCAAATAGACAGCCAGCTTTTTGCCCTTTGAAAAAATTGTAACGTGAATTGAATTATGAGCGTTCGTCTGCTGGACAACGTTTGTAAATGGTTTTCTTGGCGTTAGCTTGCATAAACCGATTGTGCAGAGTCAGGGTTCAGGGACCAAGGGAGGCATGAAATGGAAGGTTAGTGCAGACCGTCCTTCCATAGACCAACCTTATGCCGCAGGCGCACCTTAAATCAATGTTATCCCCCAAATAGCCAACTCACAGGAATGCTGTGGGCCACAAGGCTGGCATTACAGGCTTTCGTGGAGTGGGCAGATTGTTAGATAGGTGTCTATTGTATTCTCTGCTCTTTCTGTTATCGCTTGGCAGCCGGTCAAAAATATTGGCAATATATTCAACTTATTTTAGTTTGAATGGAGGATAAGTGAATGAGATATGGTGAAGATAGTTGTGTGTTGTTTGGTTGTTCTCTGATATGGTGCGACAGCAAGAGGCGAGCGATGTTTAACCTTGGCCTCTGGCTGGAACTGTACAAAGTGTACGCCAGAACAAGGCTCTGCATACACAAAGAATCTCATGAGAACATCTCGACCTGCACTTAGCCTGTCCTAATGCAATTCAGGCCAGTTAGGACTGCAATCTGGACTACCTTGGGCCTAACTTGTATTGACAGGACATGCATGGTATTATGGTTTGAATTTTCCCAAGATGTAAACTGCGTTGTCCAAATTCTCATGAGAACGGGAATGATGTTTGAGTAAAACTATTCATAAGTCATTCATTATAGGCATTTTTTTCACCATATTTCATAGGATTTTTTTTTTCCGTCAATGGGTGCGTGAAATATGTTTATACAGTATGTCCGTGAAGATGATGTTTGAGATTCTCTTCTAAATCGCCTTGTGCTTTTCTAACTTTCCCTCTGCTAACTGAATCTATCTGCTTTGAGTGCGTAAATCAACCAGTGGGCCTTTCACTGGTGGAGTCACCTTATTAGTTTTGAGTGGTGTATTTTTCCATTGTGGGATCTCGCTCGATTTCATAATATCTCTAACTTCTGACAGTGTCTGTACACATTTATTTTTGTGATGATTTCATGCCACGTTTTTATCTCGTCACTGGTGGGGTCACCTTATTGGTTTTGAGTAGTTTAAACACATACATTGTGTTTTGAATTTATGTGTTTTTTAACATATGTATAGTATCCGTATACTCCAGTTGATTTTCAACTCAAATCTAATTTATTTGTATAGCCCATTTCATACACTTAGGCAATTCAGTGTGCCTTACACAAGGCAAGTAGAAACATATAGGTAAGAAATAAAAACAATTGTAATGAGAAAAATATTTGCTAAAAAGCAACAATTCAGCCACATACAGTCCAGAACATAAATGTTTTTAATCTGGATTTAAAAGTTGTCAGGCTTGGGGCGAGTCTCAGATCTTCTAGAAGTTGGTTCCTGCTAATTGTTGCGTAGTTAAACGCTGCTTCATCTTTTCTTGTTTCAACTCTGCGAACATTTAAGAGAGCTGTCTCTGGTGACCTAAGGGGTCTAGAAGGTTCACACTGTGTAAGCGTGTCGATAATTTATTTTGGCCACAAATGATTTAGTGGCTTGCAGGTGAGCAGCAGTATTTTTCAATTAATTCTCTGACACAGGGATTCAGTGTAGTGATCTGAGACTTGGTGTAATAATATGTTCATATTTGTTGGTAAATCTAGCAGCGGCATTCTGAACAAGCTGCAGTCATCAAAGCATTTCTTTTAGGAAGACCTAAGAGACGACCATTACTGTAGTCCTGCCTACTGGTAATAAATGCATGAATACTTTTTCAAAGTCTTGTTGGGACATGTTTTTTTCCGGGTGATCGTATGATTTTATTATCAAGTTGATAGAATGTAGGTATGATAATGAACTCAGTTTTTTCTTTATTTAGATGAACTCATTTTTACTTTTTCTTTTTAAATATAAAAATGATTTTATAGTTGGTTGCTGACCTTTGATCGACAGTTATCATCTAAAGAGCATATCCTTGTTGAATACGTGTTTTGTACGCATACATGCTTATTCAAACCGGGTTTCTTTTTCTTGCAGGGAAGCAGCATAGCAGTGAATTCTCCCGTCTGGTAGCTCAAGTACGGGGTCGCCTAGAGACCGGCAGGCAGACACCCATCAAACAGGAAAGCTGTGCAGAGGAGGAGGAGGACAAGGGAGCACACTGCACAGGTACTGCAGCCCTGGATTAGCTTTCTGTGGGGACAAAGGGTGTTATGGATAGAGGCATAGCCATAGGAGACCCAACAGCTCCTCCTGCCCCTCTCAGCAGGGCTTACAGTCAATAATCAATTTACAAAAGTGTGATGCCAGTGTTATGTCTGTCTGTATTGCAGATTAGGAGGATTTGTTTTCCCAGCATTTTTATAGTCTCATCCTCCCCACTCTGCGCTCTGATTGCACCTCAGGTGGTCACGCCTCGACAAACACCAGCCTTTATCATAGCAGGCGTTTTTTCTTCCTTTGTGAAAGTGGTATATGGATTTTTCCTCCCTTGTACCTTCTTCACGTGGAGGGAACTTTTTTATAATGTGGCTCGCCTGTGATGCACTCAAATCTGCGCTGCATCTGTAGCCGACATGTACTTTTTAATATTAGAACCCACAAGCACATCAGTTCCAAAAGTATGTTGCTACAACCAATTGCATGTTATTAGACATTTGACCTGCAGGCAAATGCTGTGAAGCTGTACATAATGTGTGACCTGTATGGGATGCTGGATGGGACAGGTTTTGATTAAAAAGCTGACCATGGGTGTCAAGGGCAGGGTGTAAACACAGACTCCTGACAGGTTGTTTTTCAAACCGATTGACTTCCAGAGGTGGACTGACATGATGCCTCTTTCTCCTGCTGCAGATAACGTTGCAGACCCAAAGGACTCGACTGACTCACCACCGCTATGCGTACCGATGACGTCTGTGGCTGCTGCGGGGGAGGAGGAGGAGGAGGAGGTGGAGGGAAAGGAGGTGCTCCTGCCTCCCAGCCCCTCTCTCAGTGAGGTGTCCATCAGCAGGTGAGCCCTAGAGGAGGCACCACACCTCATCCAGCATTCTCTCCACAGAATCCCTCTGAAACCCACACCTAATCTTCAAACAGCGGAGCCCCTAGATCAAGTTGTTCTGAGGAATTCGATCCGAGCTCGGAAAGCGAGTCGTAGCGGGAGTATTTAGTTTGTTCTTTCAAACTGCATGGGTCCTGGACAGATTATTCATTAATAACCAACCCCACATTCTTCACTTGGCCTCAGATAAGTCAGGCTTTACGTTCTGCAGCGCTACTCGAAGGACTCTAGCATTGGAGTGGAGATATGGCACCCCCTACCACTTGTCATCAGGGGATGAGTCCTTGTGCAATCATGTTCGTTTACGGAACCATTGTTGAATGCCGCATCCATCCATGACAGGGAAAATAGCTCAGTGTGTTTCTCTTACGGAAGTGTTTAGCTTGCCAAGATATCGTGATCTAGTCGTACATGTGTACTTTTTGCCTGCGGCCTGGAACATGACTGAGTGTAATTTATAGCTCGCTCTCTTGTTCAGTGTCAATGCCAGTGATCTAATCAAAGCTTACAGTGAGCTGTTCACTGTCTCACAGCAATTTAGAGGTCCCTGCTGCTGACTTTGTGCGCTGCATTTTGGTTCCCGCTGCACTGTTGACCTCCCTCTGTTCAGGCGTCTGATCCAAGGGTGCCACACTAATATGGCCTTCTAATTCCTATTGCCCCACATAATATCTTGTAATAGGAGTGGTGAGGGGTGGGGGGGAATTCAGGCAGGCCAGAGCCGGCAGCCAGATTAATTAGAGGCCTCTCTAAAAGACAGGCAGCCAGGCTTCGTGCCTTGGCTTCGGGACAAACCTGTCAGGCCCCTTTACGGCACCAATTCCACAGCTATTGACAGCCTGTTGCCCGCGCCATTGGCTTTCAGTTCAGGGTCAGACCCCCATCCCTATTTTTCCCCAGTGAGCCAGTCGTCCTGTCAGTTAGCCAGCCAGTCTGTCAGTCCTGCAGCTCCCTCCTAGCTGTAGCAGCTAGCTCCAGTAGGCAGACATTAGCCTCTGAGGGAGAGCATGGCTGTCTATGCTAATAGAGACGTGCCTTAACCCCCCCTAGAGCAGAAACAAAAGGCTGGATGCCCTTCTGTTTCATTCTCTTCCAGTTTACAATGTGTTTATGATCATAAAGTTTGAAGAATCCCATGGAGACAGTTTTTTACGCCCCATAATTTAATCTTCCAGATAAGTGGGGGCCTTCTTTTATGCTGCCTCGCTCATGTTTTTGTTGTTGTTATGTGTATGTAGCAAGCAATTATGAGAACCACACGGTCTGAGCAGATGGTAGATTTGAAGAGCTTTTGTCTCTCTCTGAAAATCTTCTCCAAAGTGTGTTCATTGCAGCATACAGTACTGCTTACGTAAACAATAGTCTGTGGGAAGCTGTATGCGACCCATCAGTGTTGCATCAGATTGAGACCTTCTGGAGAGAATACACCTCCCCAAACCTTTTTTTTTTTTTGATCCATAATCTTTCAATAAAGATTAGCTTAAAGATTTGCATAGAAAATACTGTTTAGGAAAACGCAGAAGATACATTTAGCATTATTGATTGATTCACTGGAATGTGGTTGTCATAGTTCCCAGAAAGGTGGTAATTGTTTTCCTTTTTCTTTGCAAAGTGTTACCTTCCCAGGAGAGTGGTTGGAAGAGACACTCTTATTACTGAAAGAAGAGACTTGTTTGGTTCTGATGTGATGTTTAGGGTGAGCTGCAGGAAGAGCTAGTTGAACTCAACGTGGTATCAAATGGCTTCCCCTTTTTTGGGAATATGTTTCCATGTAAAACCCAACTACTTTATGTTCCTAAGTTGGTTTATTAAGCGTATCTCGCTTTGAGGATGTGCCTTCTTTGCAAAAGACGACATATCGATAATTGGTGGAAACTTTGAATCTACACAATTCCTAGTCTATAGAGTTATACATTGGCAATCATCAACCTCAGCTTTGGAAGTTTTGCTTTTACCTCTCTGAAAGCTACCTCACTAGAAACTTTGAAAACAGTGCTGACAACATGATTGTATCAATGTTGTCTTATTTCCTCAGTTGCCTTTTTTACTATGAAATGCTATTTTACATTAAGCAGTCGTTCTCACTCAAACAATACTTGTATTACAGTGGTAGCAGATTACTATGCTGTAAGTGAGTGTGGCAGCTGCTGGAATTGTCTACTGCTGCTAACAGCTAGCCGTCAGCTAGCAGTGTAGTGTCTATGCACAGCCTGCAGACGGCTCCCAGGGTTGGCTGAGTGCCGCGTTGTGTGCAGCTGGAACTGGCCTTCGGTCCCAGGCTCACTGTTGGCTGGAACACCAGCATGCTCATAACTAGCCGCTACACTGCACACCGCTGACTGGAAGACAGGCTGACTGACTGCTAGTGGACACCCACTGCTAGTGGACACCTGCTTCACTGCTCTGTCAGGCACCAACTTATAGAAGTGCTCGCTTCACGCTCCCCTGGGCTCCCCTGCCAAATAAATAGACATGCTGCCTGCATCATAGCCTCCTCAGGGGAAGGCAGGTGGCCTTACCTAACCTGCTCTTGTCACATATTGTACCTAATGGAAGTTTTAGTTTAGGCGCTTTTGTGAGGCGGTTATAATGAGTTATTATATTGGTTGTGAATGGAGATGGCTATGTGCTTTTAAATGTTAAGTGAAAAGGCTGGCTTTGGAACAACACCTGAATGTCACGTCTCATCCCAGCCCATATACGTGTGCGAAACAACCATTTCGACAACAACAATAATGCCTCTACCAATCAATTGTCCAACTAGAAAACCTAAACAAAAAGCAATTTTGAGTTTGCAAGATGTCCAAAAATGCTTGTTGGAATGATCAGTCAGCCTTAATGAGCCACATTCCATTACGGAGGAGCCTCTCATTAATTTAATAGCTTAATGCGCTCTGCTCTGTGGTTTTGTATGATTTACCACGTTCTTCTAATAGTTTGTTATTATCAGTCAGAACTTGGAGGTGAGAAGCAATCCTCCGCAGGCTTGTCCGTTTTTCCTGGAAGCACCCAGGCTGGGGTTTCATCAAGACGAACGACCATCCAGTGACACCGTCTGGAACAAGCTTCAAAGAGGCCTGATTTAATCTGCTTGACTTGCCCCCTCACCTGATGACCACAGACACTGATCCTGGTGGATGGGCCAGGGATCAGGGGCCATGTTAGATTATGGCCTCTCACCGTTCATCTCTTTGTTCCTCTCTTCCACTGGCAAATTTGATCCGTTTGATGCTTTATCTTTTTGTGAGCAAATGTACTGGATCTGCTGTTATCTCCTTTGCTTTTCATTCAAGCCCACGTGACTAACGTGATGTGATGACGTTAGAAGATGTAATCCATAGTAGCTGGTGAATTCTCTCATGATTTCTCGTCAATCCTGGTTGTCTGTCTAGTCCTTAGCCATTGCAAAATAGTAATATAATAAATCCTGTTGTCAATCAGTTTGAACAATGTTGTGTGGACACAGCTGGAGATCTTCTAAATTTTTTTCTTTTTTATATCTGCGCTAGTTATTATTATTTAATTGTCCACATTGTATTCTGTGCTAATTATTTTCTCATACGTTTCGTTGTTGGACACATAGCCAAACGTTATTTTCCTGTAGCCAAGGCCAATTTATTTCCAAGTGCTGAGAAGTAGCAGAGTTCTCATTTCCCTGGGGGTTCAGTGAGATGACACAAAATCTAGCAAGTTTTTTAAATGGCTGGAAGATTCCTCACCACTCGTCCCCTTTTCTGTGTTTAATTCTACCGTTTCACTCTGATTTAAGGCGGCAAGTGCAACGGACACATTTCTGTCCTGTAACTTTCTCCACACAGTGTCAGGAAATGCTGTTTAAATGTCGTTTTAGAGCCACTGTTATAAATTCTTAAATGAGGCAATAAGAGATGACAGTCTGGTTAATAAAACTGTCCCATCTCATTATCTTACGAGAAACAGAGACCCTGTGTTTCCAGCTGGACCTGGTTTCCATCGTTTCTGTGGTAAATAAATGAAGTGTTGCCTTTTAGATGCAGCCAGCCCTGCTGTGGGTTATTTAGGTCTTCTCTTTGACTCTGCAGATAAAGTATCTGTCTGTGATCAGCAGATAAAAGGCTGTCCAATAAGGCTGAAAGGCCACTGCCCTTCCCTTGTGAGTGTCTGGCAATCAATTGTCAATAAGGGCTAACTAGAAATCTGTCACGAGGTAAACAAACTGCCAGCTTCCCCCTTTATTATTTGCGACAAATTGGCTATTTTGTTGGACTTTGCATGAACCTGATTGGCTATTTGGTTGCTGTGTATGTTTTAAATTACAGTGTGTTCTCACACTGTTTAGGACTATTAAGTCTATAGGGGAGCGAACAGAGCCCTGGCATGCTGTGTGTGTTGTGAAAACAGCAGATGAATTTGCTCTCCTTCCTCCTGTATTTACAGGCCAGAGCTCTCCCTGGGCTGACGCAGAGATGTCGCCCCCATTTGCTGTGGTAAAGATTTAAGACCTCTAAATCACCCCAGAGGTGCTGCTTGGGTCAAACCCATGGGTGGTCAGGTTCTCTCGGCCCCCCTAAATCCTGACCTCCGCTGGGGATTCCCCTTGTGTTTGGCCTAATGCGCGAGATCCTCCAGGGTCTGCTGTATCGAGAGCTCGTTCACCTCCTCGTGTCTGACCCTCGCTCCCTCAGTGGAGAATTTGACTGTTGCAAAGTTTGGCCGTATGGGGACCCAAACTACTCAACGGCTGTAGACGACATGATGTGGGGCTGTGTCCTCTAAAGTTTGTCAAGGCTGACTGACTCTGGGACTCGTGCTCCACCAGCAGAGCAGCGCCACAGGGGGGATGGTACACACCCAGTCGCTCTGCTCTGGTCCTCCTCTCACTTCCTCTCCATCTCTCACCATTGATAAGGCGAAACCACCAGGAGGGATTTATCTAGATGTTTTGGGGAGGTCTTTGTGTTATTTGCAGTACCGCTATTCCGAATATCTCTTCTCGGGAAGTGTTTCTCGACAGAAGTGTACAAATGTGATCACCTTGTGGCTAATGCAGGAGATTAAAGGAATACTAGGTTTATGTTTTTAGTTTTTTTACTGTAGTCTTTATTAACCTTAATATTTGAATACAAATGTTTGTGTTAACCTTGCTCATAGTCTGATATGTTCTTATACGAAGAGCTCAGCTAGAGTATAATTACCTTAAGTCCTTTTCCTGATTGTGGGCGTAGGCTCTTGTTTGTTCCTGTGTTGGGCATATCTGCCTTATCCACAGGCCTCTCACACTGACCAGCCTGGTTTGTGTTCATTCCAGATGTAAACTGCGTCATTCTGGCTCTCCAATGCAGGCCTCTCCTCTGCTGCAGTCCGCCGCACTGCTGCTGCCCCCTCCCCTCCCCTCCCCTCCCTGTGGCATGACTCCTGAAAGCTGGGAGGCAGACCTTTGCCTGCCAATTCCGGTCGACAAACAGTTTTTTATTTTTTACAGGTGCTTTTCATTAGTACAGTGGCACTATGCAATTATCTCATTGTAAGCCCCAGCACCTCTCCTGAACCAGACCAGACCACCGTTGGCCCACTTCAAACTAGATCAGACTAACCTTAGCTCCGTCTAGACTCCACAAGAAGCATTCTCTGCCGTTTGGCTGGGGGATGAGGACACAGACTTACTGCTTCTTGAAGTGTGAGAGTGAGGCCTACAGTCAATGAGCAATGTGTCTGTCAACACGAGTGACGAGACCGCACTACTGGTAATGACATTTGCGATCAGTTCCAGAAGTCTGATAGCGATGCGTCTGTAAATGAATAGACAGGCTGTCCATTTGTGGTCTGTGCTGAGGGCATGGCTCAGGCCGACCTCGAGGCTTCACTCCTATCATGTGACACAGGAGCAATCCACCTTGTCTTGGTGGAGGTCTATACACTGCTGGAATCAGTGAGTCACTCAGTCTTTATCTGTAATGATCATTTCTCCCTCTTCTCTGTCTGTCTGTATCTCTTTCTCTTCCTGCAGCTCAATTTCAGACATCTTTCGTTTAGAGCCTGAAGAAAGCTTTGAGTAAGTGATTCTGCTTTCTTTCAAGCATCTATGCTTATCTATGCACATGCAAATTAATATTTTCAGTTCTGCTATGTTACCCATTTTAGGACTTTTGGTGTAAGCTGTTTTCATCTCCTGTTTTAGCTGATACAGTGAAATTGCCCACAGCAATTAATTGTAGATGGTGTCGACGGGCACGTGGGGACTCGTATTACTGACACACTGCCAGGACAGCTGTCTTGTCGTCATGGGCATGTAGATTGATGCTAATGCACCTCCCACATAACTGCTGCTCTACATATGTACACACAAGGTGTTTTTTTTGTTGTGTGGGGAAATCTTTCAGCCCATTTTTGCGCTATGGGGAATTGCTCTTTGCATATCAAGATCTTTTAATAGTTGAGAATGTGTTTCATAACTAGTGAAGCCTTAGCTATGTGTACTCCCTAGACATGTGGCTCCCCTCTTTCCAACCACCCCAGCCCCTGTAGTGTCCCGGTTAGAGCGGTCTGCCTCTTCTTTGATCAGGTTGTTTTCTTCTACCTTTGGGTCGCTGAGATGGAAACATCTGTCTGTAGGCTCTTTAGCCTTTTTTTTTTTCCTTTCCCCTAACTGCCAAGCACAGGTACACGCATACATAAACACACATGATTAATAATGCCGACTCCAGCAGGACTCCCACAGCCGTGCGTTTTTTGAAGTCAAAAGCATTTATTTGCTCAGCCAGGGCCCAGGTAATGGTGTTTCCATCCTACTGGGCTGTAGCTATTGCTTGTAGTCATGTTTGTCACATACAAAGTGGCAAATTAACTCAGTGCTCAAGAAGCTGCTGGTGGATTCCCTACACTTGGTTTTGCTTTATTTTTCTGATCTATCCAGCCATCATTTAGACTAGTAAGCAAATTATATAATTAAAATTATAACATAAAATTATCAAAATTCCTGTGACTAAGATGGCAGGCTTATTAAATTTGGACTTTCTAGGAAAATGGTCAGAATAGCTCCCAGAACTTTGTGACTCAGAAGTATAAATGGCTGAAATTACTTCCTTGGCAATAACTGTAAGGTAATGACTTCAAACAAAGCACCTACGTCCCAACTTTTGTTTGAAGGAAAGTGTACGAATTACACAATTTTGGTTGGACAATAACCTTCAGTTTTAAAATAAAACTTTTTGTTTCTTTTTTCTTTTGTACCACCCACAATCTTGCTTGTCAGTTACACAAATCTTCTTCGCAATACAAATAATTACCCAGATTTTTTATTAATTTGTAACCCTGGTCACAGCAAGATTTGTGAGCAACCTAGAATGGGTGATGCTATGTATTTTTTGTTCCATTAGGGATGGGAACATGTGCACATGTAAACAAAGTTAAATTAACATGTTAACGAAAACATATCTAAACATAAAAACAAAGATTTTTTTGTAAACACAAATAACACAAACTGATCACAAGCAGTAGCTTAAAAAGTAAATTAGTACCCAAACGAACTAACAACTAATTATTTATTCAAAATTATGGCGATTAAACGAAGTGGATCGAGGGGCGGACAGATAGCGGAATGATTACTCTAATAACTTTGGAATAACTTCTTAATTTCATTATTACCTACTCTTGCATGTGCATTTGAAACAACACCCTATTAAATATCAGAATCTTATTGAATAAATAAACAAAGGCTATAAAACAGTAATTATTTGTTAACAACAAAACACAAACTGATCACAAGCAGCAGCTTAAAATGTTCTCAGAAAGTTGCACCCAAACTAACTAACAACTCTGGTTATTCACAAGATAGCGCTTAAACGAAGTGGATTGAGGGGCGGACAAATAGCAGAATGCTTTTAATAATAACTTGGCATAGCTTGCTATTACCTACTCTTGCACATGCATTTGAAACAACACACTAATAATTGTCAGGATCTTATTGAATAAATTAACAAAGGCTATAGCACAATATGGGAAGTGGGCAATAATATAAAAATAATAATAAGGCAAGATTGACACTTCTCAAGATTGAATAAAGTTATTTAGAATGTTCATGTCCTAACAGCCAGCCATATTTAAAAAATGAGAAAGTTAGAACTTAGTTTGTATAGGTACAAAACATAGTTTAATAATAATAATGTAACTATATCCAAATATTTTCTGCTTTAACTATAAAAATCTCCAGCGTTTACAGTTGAACATTTTTCATAAACATTCACACCACATTCCATATGATTCATAATATTATGAACCATATAACAAAATATTGGCATCACAGAGTGATATATTTTCCAAAGGCCCCAGACATGCAGTACAACACAGCTTTTCAACAAAAAGAAAACCCCTGATCAAAAAATAAGGGTATCATCAAGTACAGTAAAATGGATTGTGCCTAAATGGTAGGTTGTACCCACAGGCATAGGGCAGTACCGAGACTGGACCTGGTAAAATGAACTCTCCCTTAGAGATAGTGGAGTTCATAGCCATAATCATCAACCTGTTCCAGTCACATAACTGGCTTCCAGTATAGCTGTCTTGACATAAGGGAGTGTTTTGTCCAATCAGCGCTCAGAAACTACCTAGGAATGTTTGTACAGCTTGCACATTCCACGATGGGAAGGAAATAATTCACGGTTATGTTACTGGGTTCTGAGTCAAAGCTGTCGAGTGCAAGTCGAAACGATCTCCTCTGGGAAGATGACTCGGATGGAGAACCAATTGCAGGCACGCGATCTTCTCCGATGTTTTGTGTGTGTGTTTACCTTCATTTACATTGGTGAGCAACAGGCACCTCTACCTGAAAGGGCATCATTAGCCCACCCAACTTCAAGCTTCAATCAAAGCCAAACCGGTGAGATTTCAATTTTCCTTTCCCTTACCTCACAAGGGCATGCCAGCTCCAGGCTGTATTCCCTAGTAACCTTTACTGATAGCCAATGAGAACATCAAACATTCAGAGGCAATACATCTGTCGGCGGTTAAACTTCCTGTTTTATCACTGCCATTGTGTTCAATAGACAATTATGGCTCTGCTCTTAATCTCTGTCTCTGTGACCTTTCAGTGATGTCTGTAGCTGCCACTGTACTCTGCTAACAGCATCCCTCCGTGTCACACAGTGCTGCTGTGCATGGCCATTCATAGGCCTGCTTTGCTAGACCCTGGGCTGCCTTGTCCATTCCTGAACAGAGCACAATGCTTTGAAATGGAGATTCATCCACCATTAAACAAAGACTTTATCGGTAACTTGCAGTCCTATTCGAGCTCTGCCACCAAGGAGGGGAACTTAACACCTGCCAAATTTAGCTATCATTTAGCATTTGCGGGTGACTTTATTCATCCTACCAGCCACTGGTGGATAGACAGACGAGTGTTCCGTGCAATTCATAGAACCATAGTTACAAACGCAGCTCTAACATATCAATTAGGTGCTGCTGTCCGACCAACCATAACCAGGTAGAAAGAACAATTTGTTCAGCTAGGTTAACTAGACAATACAATTGAAATAATATCCCTTTACGTCCGACACCAAACATTTTGAGGCACAACAATATTTTGTTCATACTCAAATCAACAACTTTCATTACCAAAGACATCTGTGGACCTCTTTGTCCACAATGGTAGATACAGGCCTGTACCTTGTGTAGTGTGTACAGTTTAATTACAATAATATAACGAATGAAACTGACCTTTTTCTTTGAATGTTTAAAATAATTTATTTTGTCATTTAGCAATTTGACTATAAACAGTTTACAAATCAAGTATTGCACATTTTGAAGTTCAAACATGTTTAGATGGTGAAAAAAAAGGTTTATCCCCCTGTGTGCCACACGAATTTGAAAGAATGTATTGTTTGACAGTTGACCGATACGCAACTGTATGTTTTAGGACTGTTTTCATTCTACTAGAGTGGACAGTGACATCTATTCTAACTTACACAGTGTCTGTCTGTGACCCAAATCCAACAGAGGAATTTTGTTTTCCCAGTTGTCAAAGAATGAAGGAGAGACTCAGGCTCATGTAATTGACTCGGCTATTCCAGGTCTGTAGCAAACAGTTGTAGAAACCCCTTCATGTGAAGCTACAGTATAAATGATGCCACATGTTGGATGCTGGGGGGGGTGACTGGAGGGCTGGGTTATCTGAGTGAGAGAGAGAGAGTAATCCCCTCTTACTTGTCCTCCTGTTACACCTCCAGTTCGCTCCCTCCGTCTGTTCCCCGGAGAGGCTGCCTCACAGGTTCAAGGTCTAAAGCCCCCGAAGTGTTTTGGAGGTCGTCAGCGGGGCGATGTAATTAAGCCCCGCATACTTTACAGGAGTGAGAGGTTGAAAGGCTGCGGTCGCCTCACACTCGGGTTCCACTGGCGGCGCCAGCTCCCACTGACTCCTTGGGGACTGAACTCATAAAGGACACAGACTTTGTTTATCTACTTAAACATGTCTCTGAAGATTAAAAAAAACATACACAGATGTGACGTTAAAACATGCAGCAAGGTCCCTAAAAGCCAAGCTAAGATCTGCACAAAACCATTATCTACCACTGTTAACCTTTTTTTAAACTTTTTTTAAATTAAATACATTTTAAAATCTTTTTAATCTGTACCAAGGGACTTTGAACCTCCTCCCAATGGGCAGTAGGTGATACTCCACATGTAGAATATGCTAACTAACTATCTTATTGGCTTGACTTGATGCTGTCTTAACCCTATAATCTTTCAGCATCAATCGGACCAGTTTGGACTTGAGTTGCACGGAGAGGTCACCAAACCAAGCTCCGATGCTGTATCTGATAAGGCTCTCTAAGACGGCCTTGTAAAAGACTAACATACATTTTTGATTGACACCCTGACCCTGAAGTCGACACAGGCAGTGCAGTCGTTGTTGGAAAATGTGCTACAGAGACTGTCCACACGGATGTTCCAAGTTAAGTTGTAATAACAACACCAAAGTATTTGTATGAGGAGACCTGTGAAATGGTTCCATAGAAAATTACTCTTAGATCCACAGTCATGGATGCTTAGATTTTTGTTTCAGCTTGAGTGTTGTACTAGGTGAAATGGTTAAATGCGGTACCCCCCTAATCTCCCCAAATGAGCATAAGGCATTCAGAGAGAAAATTGTGTAAAAGCTGTATTTAAAGCAGCACCCGCAGTTGGAGCCCTGACATGAATAATCTTGCGTCAACTTCTCTTTTCTTTCCCATCAGCTAATCAGTGCATTCCTTGAATCTCGCCTGCATTAGAGGTGATGGTGTGAGGTTTATCTAACAAAGGCTTGATTGCTAAGTGGAGGGAGAATAACACCGGAGGGTAGAAGTGTCCCCTCCATGAGTCTGCCTCCCAGCCACACCATTCTGTATCTCCTACCAAACATCTCTGCAGTTTATTAATAACCTTTCACTTTAAAATCCCAAACCCTGTTAGCCTTGTATCTATTAGTGAAGTTCCATCCAGTGATTGTTTTTATTTATTTTTTATCATGGATGTGCTGCTGTTGTTCTGCAGCCATCCATAACCTCCCCCATGACTGTGTACAGAGGTAGCACCAAAATGTGGAGGGTCCTGCTAGTTAATATGTCGTTTGGAGCCATTCGGCTTGTTGGGAATGGCGGCCCACCTCACCTTCGTCCTTTGAGTTTTTCTCTCTGGCCTGGGGCTGGGGGTTTTCAGCGGTCAGTGTACACATTAGTTGCAAGACTTCTGCATTCTCTTTTGATTTCACCTAGATGACTTTTATAGCAATCAGAGAAGTGCAGGTATTTTGAAGGTCAAGGTTTAGCCTTTGTCAACTCTTGTCTGACCAAGACAGATGTCCGTATTAAATTGTGAGAACGGTGGTGAGATGTACCAACCCCCCAAAGCGTCATCAGTGTCTCAGAGTGTTTAAGTGAGTGTGTTTTATCAGGGGTGCTGGTGGATGGTGTTAGATCCACATCCAGCCAATAGCAGATCCATTAGGGTGAAACAGAGTTATAGCCTTGACAAAGAATAATCTTGTTTCAACTTCTCAACATTTGCACTGTTAGTAATTAAGAAAGCCTATCCATCCATCCATTAGCTAGACCGCTTATCCTATGCAGGGTCGCGGGGGGGCTGGAGCCTATAAAGCCTAATCGATAATTAAAAAGCTTACAGGTCTTAAACTCTTGGGGCTCATTGATTAGGAAACGATTATGCCTTACTGGGACACACCTGTGACAACACACAGGTGAGATTGGAGCGAGTGAGTCACATAATGAGAGTTGTGTTTCAAAGATTACTGAAGCAACACAGACACACGTCTGTCAAACGCTTATATGCTTATCTTTATTTAATCAGTCCCTATTTAAAATGTGTTTATGAAGAGCAAATAAGCTAATAGTTACGATAACCATTGCAAGATTCTCAAAAAAGTAAGAAATTAAAGCAACAATAAAAACATGTCAACTTTGTTGGGGGGGGGGGTAAAATGAAACAGCTTG
This sequence comes from Galaxias brevipinnis, assembly GCA_036023535.2. Taxonomy (NCBI): domain Eukaryota; kingdom Metazoa; phylum Chordata; class Actinopteri; order Galaxiiformes; family Galaxiidae; genus Galaxias; species Galaxias brevipinnis. The sequence continues at coordinate 23,318 of JAVQIZ010224474.1, read as the reverse complement.
GTGTAGGTAACAATTTCAATCCACCCGAATAAAGCTCCCAAATAGTCTCCTAATGGCTAGGTATATTGAAATGCTCTTTCTCTCATTTGCAACTGTTTTCCCATATTTTAGTTTTCTTTAGAAGGATAACTGAATAATGAACCAGTTTCAACAAGGCTCTCTACCAAGTTAAGTAAATTTTGGCCAATAGTACAGGTATAATTGTGTTTGTCCCTAGAAAGTAAGCCACCCTGACAGTTTTTTCGAGTTACCTTGACATCAAGATAGACACTTGCTCCTCATTTTAAATTAACTTTTGTCTTAAATTTTTTTTCTGTGTCCTGAGGAACATATGCCGCAGGAAAAAGTAATGTAGAGTGAGCCACTGTTTCAATTGACAGTTTGCTCTTGCAAACTGCAGGGAGATCAAGGTGCAATAAGCTGCCAGTGTCTAAGCATTAGTTTGCACTTTTCCTAATTTTTGTCTTTAGGCTGCTTACTTACTCTGTTTCGCTTATTTGAAATGTAGTAGGTAATAGAATATGGTTTGGGCAGGTTATTGATCGGAGAACAGCTTACCACTGGTTTTAATAAATTTTGATGGATGAGAAAAAAAATTCCCATGTAGATTTCATTCAGATATGTCAGCAAGCAGCTGAGCTAAAATAGGTTATGAAAATTCTGTGAAAAATGTTTACTTGTTTTCCAGAATAATACAAGTTCGGAACAGATCACAGATGTGTGGAAGAAAAAAATCAATCCAAGTCAAATGCAGCAGACTTGCAATCACACAATCTCACTACCTTTCTTATTGTAAGCTTGTCTTATGCCTCCATGAAAACATAGCCTCTGGAGATGTTGTACCTTATTTTCTTGTTGCCAATACAGGAACCTATCAACCGTCTATTCAAGAGTTTAAAAATACCATGATAAAATAATTGGGATAATGGGCCGTGCCTCTTGTTGTTGCCTTAATATGAGAGGCTTACCACGTTTTGAGTGATAGAGCAAACTACAGGGTCACTGTCTCGTTGTGTTGGTCCGCGTATAACCCAGTAAACCTTAACAGAGCAATGTATCATTAGCATAGTTTCCATGACAATCCAACTGTGCCAACTTGGCATAACTGCACCAAACAGGGTGAATTGTTTCTGGTTTATATGACAACATAGCCCAGATGGTGACTGATCTCTTTATATGACAACATAGCCCAGATGATGACTAATCTCTAAAATCAGGAACATATGACAGTGTTGGTTTTATGGAACTGCAATGGGCACTGCGTCACCCCTGAAGTTTTGCCTTTCAGGAATCTTGAGAACGTTTCATCTGGAAAAAGAGCATCCGGGTCAAGAGAAAGAGATGCTGTTTCACCACTTTCCATTGGAAAACGGGCTCGGAATAACTGAGGAAGGGGGAGAGGACAGAAGGAGGAGAAAAAGACAATAATTACTTGTTTGGGATTTTTCCTTCAACCATGTGTCAGGGTGACAAATGATGCGGTGCTGATTTTATTGCATTTCAGACATTTTCGTTACACAAGTATTAAGGTAATCTGTAGACTGTTGAATGTACATAAGATAATGAATAAACATGTTTAGTTTGGCTTGTTTAATTAGTATGTTATACCTTTCTGTTTAGTTTCAGATTTTTTTTATGAATGAGAAGCCTTAATGTTTGGTTGAATTGTTTTAGCTAACATTCCAACTGAAATAAGGTAGTAATATTTTTCGTTTTTGTAGCAATCTAGGCCAGTTTACTGAAAATTGGAGGGTCCAAAAATATCAATGTATTTTGCACGGAATATTAAGTAGGTATTTTGATAGACTGCAGTACATTACATCTGCTCAATGCGTTGCACAAAGAAATGACTGCCAACTAAAGGCCTACTGTGCTTGTGTGTGTGTGTGTGTGTGTGTGTGTGTGTGTGTGTGTGTGAGAGAGAGAGAGAGAGTACTGCATGTGCTGGGTATAAAGACTAATTATACAAATGTGTTTCCTTGAGGGGCTTTGCTTCGATCATAGTAGAAACAAGTGGAAACAAATAAGCTTCAAATGATGGCATTGTCAATATTCTCTGCCCTTAACTCCTAAATTACCAAACATTTGATTGAGGTGTATTCATTTGAATTTGTCTTCAAACCTCCCTGTTTATCCCTGGCTTGTTTAGCCATCTCAAATTAGTAGGGCTGAGACCCACTGGATTTGCCAGTCTTTTGCAATTTCAACTGAAGACAAATCTATAAACAGCCCTCATATTGATTGTTCAACTGTTTGAAAGCAAGAGAGGGACCTGTTTGCCAATCAGGAAATGGAGATGACGTGAACGTGTGTGTGTGTATGCCAGAAGGAGCAGGAGCACCTCTGAGACCTGACCTTAATTAAAAACAGCTTGGCCTGAGCACGGTCAGTGGCATTGTGAAGTGGCCATATACTTTGCTGTCCCCTCAGACACCACAAAGACCCAAGACCTGGCTAAGGAAAGTGGAAAGGAAGCCTTCCCCAGCCCCATCACTGACACCAAGCTAAAGTCAATGCGGCTTGCTCATCACCCCACAGCCTTCCTCTTACACTAGGGGAAACACAGTTGTTCCTGGCATGGGGAAGAGTGTGCTGTCAGCCGTGCCTGAAACCACAGGAGAAAGTGGAGTGCGTCCTGATTCCCCTACTTTTGGGAAGCAGTGGAGCAGTTGGTGTTATCGTTGAAGCCAGACACAGGACAGGACCTCAGGGACGTGCGCCAACACTTCTTCACTCAGAACCCCCTCTCCCCCCCCCCCTCTATATTTCAGTCAGAATCACATACCATATTTGTTGGAAAAAGCAGACCACTGGACCTGCTCGAAACTCTGATGGTACAATAAAATTAACGATGTCTTCTTTTGACCCTTTGCAGTCCAAAGTGGTCCCTGGTTCAAAGCTACAGTATGTTGGTGTCAGAAAGTTTTCCCAGGTGAGGTTGGTTCAGAAGCCCTAAAGGGAGCGTGACCAATACTAATATCACGGTGGATAGTTCTCCAGATCCTCGAAGGACCGAAGTAGCTTGCCCGGTTTTGATGAACACAGACTTAGGGACTGCTCTGGTGGGCTCCTGCTGGTAATGCATGGTCTAGACTCTAGACAGATCCCCAGTCAACACCCACTCACACAGCACGTGTAGGCTATGCACTGGAATTTCATTTTCTGAAAATGTCATCACAGTTAAATAAAGAAGGAAAAAGTGTTGACTAAAGTTCAAGTCCGCTGTAAGTTTTTCAAGAAAACATTCATATCGTCTAATGATATTTGCCTGTTGGTGAAAACAATTCCCTCTAAATATGACCAATTATCCCTTACAAACAGGTGGCTTACTGTTTATTGCCTGTTCTACCTTTTGAAAAGCTTTTACAAAGGAAATGAGGGTACAGATACAACCTCAAAATGTCAGATAAGATGCCCAGTGAAACGAATTTAAACAGCATGAAGATGATGAATGCGTCACAGCTTTTCTATCCGACAGACTTTCTCTGATAGCCATTTGCAGCGCACTGGTGGGAGCAGAGCTGTCTTAAATTATCCTTAAATTGCGACAAAATTACTTTGCACTTAACACCACCTCCACCGAGTCTCCGGCAGATGAACAGCTTCAGCAATCCACTGTGCAAATATTTTTAATTTCTCCTAAAATTCTTCCTTTGAACAGTCAAATATAGGTGGTTTGGTTGTAGTGCTTTCAAATCTAATAGTACAGCTAATAAAAGAGGGAATTTGGTACAGGGCTAATTTATTTCGCTTCTTTTCTTCCTTTTGTAAAAATGAGATTTATTTTGTATAAATGTAATGAGGACATTTCCTCTGAAGAGGGAAGAGTGTAAGATGTGATTTAGATTGTAAGAAAGATTATATCATTTTGGTATTGATTGAATGTTTTACATGAGTTAAGTAATGGCTTATGATTTGAAATATATTCTTTATATTTTTATATAAATAAGGATAGTTTAGATTGGGCAGAGGGATAGGCCACACAGCACAGTGATGTATGAAGTTGGGGTGAATGCTGGGATGCACTGTGGTTGGATCAAGACAATAAAGAGGTGCATGTTCTGAGAAATAAGTCCCTGTGCTGTTCTTTGCTCACGACCCAGAAATAAGTGTAATCCATAGTGAGTTATCGTTAACATAAACCAGCGTTACACTTTCAATTGGATTTGATTTGTCCAAACTCCATTTCAAATATGTGTTTTTTAATGGTCTTTATGAGTCATGTTTGGTGGGAGAGAAGGAGCACTGGAAGGGTCACAGTCATGATGGGTGGTGGGTCAGTCAGCAATGAAGACAAGCTCCGATGACTTCAAGGAACAACGTCTACCAGACGCAACTGAGACGAAGAGAGTGTGTCCTTTGGTGTGACTCCTATCCGCTTCTTATCAGGAAAGTGACAGCTCATATTGACAGACAACAGGACTTATCTGTGGCCGTTCATTTGAGTCCGACAATAGCATTGGCGGTGGACCTTTAAAAACTCTTCTGGGTACATTTCATAATAAACAGTCCTAGTGAGGCCATGTCAAATTGAAACAGGCAGAATTCCTCTGATTTGATCCCTTAGCCTTTCACTCATAGTTATCCTATGAGTCTCTCATATTGGCAGGATCTACTGTTCCCCTCTTTAACTCCTCCTTTCTTTGTCGGTTGACTAGCTGGTTTTGAAAGGCATTTTAAAGTTTTATATGTAGAATGACAGTTGAGCTAACCTTTAAAATGGGTTTTTGCTGTGCAGGACACTTATTGCAAATTTGATGTTCATCCTCGAAGAGTTCATCATGCTGTATTATCTAACATAAATATTTTCGTTTGGTTACGTAATCTGTATACACGTTGCGCTGTATATAATACTGGATGAAACTAACTAATTCAGGCATACAGACTGAGAAAGGTTTAAGCACATTTTAATCTTAGATTTTAAATAAAACTTTGCTTTAAGGTTTTAAGCCTCCTGAGGTGTTAAACATTTCCACTATTCCCATTGATTTTTGGAACCCTTTAGTACACTTTATAATAACTTTAAATAATAAACAGGATTTAGATCGTCAATAAACCGGAATCGTATTATAGTAAATGTGTAATAATTATCTATAAATCATTTCTAAAGATGAATATCTGTGTCTTTGTTTAGTTTATTGGATTGAGACCTTGCTCTCACATTAAGTGCACATTCTTGGTTGGTTCAGTTTGCTTTCTGCAGGTGTTTCCTGTTACTGTGCATTGATTATTTGTCTAATCAGATGATAATGATCAGCTTCCAATTCATAATTACCTAATGCCTAAATACAGTAACTAATCTTTTAGAAATTATTTATAAATCATTATCACACATTTACTAATGGTGACATAATAGTTTATTGATGGTCTTATAACTGCTTATTACTGAAAGTTATTATAAAGTGTTACCCTACCTTTAGACTACCACCAATCCACTTACCTCATAGGTAGCCAGTCTTTAAAATCGATGATGTCATCCTTTATATCCATTTAATCCGTTTTTGTTTCTATTCTCTCTCTGAATTAAAAAACATCCCAATGTCAGTGGTGGCTAAGCTGCATTTTATGTCACTCAGCAGGAAAGTATGTGATTCCCAGAAACCTCAGTGCATGAAGCACTTATTCTGACTAGAATTCATGGGAGATTTTGTCATCTTCTCCATCTGAAGTGATATTAAGAGCGAAAAAGTTACCGTAGCTTTGCCCTAGACTCTTCTCCTTTTAACTATTTATTGATGGCTCATAACTAGTTTTCTTTCTGTCCTCATTTGTGTCCTCCACCCCTTGCTCTCCATTGTTAGAGCTTCTCACAACCAAGACAATTCATATGCAGGTACTGTGGCAGTAGGAGCAGGGGGGGTTATATCTGCTATCCAGCCACGTTAATTGGATGATAAAGAGATCCTTCATTACAACCTATTTAGCCGACTTCCTGAAAACGTTTAAGTTTTCCAATGTGTGTGTTCATAATTTATTTTCAAGTTACTGAAATACACACACACATACACACAAACACACACACACACGCACGCACAAACACACGCGCCCTCCCTCGGCTCCCAGACACTCCTCGATCTGACGACTGAAGAAGCTTTTGGGCCCAACTGCATTCTGCCACCGTTGCTTTGTACACCTAGTCAGGCGACAATGGTTCCTGGAATATAAACCAATTCAGTTCAATTGACAAGTGGTTCTCACCTGCGCTATTTGGTGGGAGAATGAAATCATAGCCTCTAATGGCCACAGAAGGACCCTATAACCATTCAGTGCTAAGGAAGGATGTGATGAAAAGGATGATTGGATTACTTTGTAACTGCTGTTAAACTAGTCTGCCAGAATGAGAAACACTGGCACAATAAAGCCCAGGTGTATAATGAGGTATAGGGGGCCTCAGCGGTCACATAGCATTTGCTGAGCACCACTAATTCAATTTGAGCATAAGGAGAGTGTCTTCAAAACCTTCTAATAGACAAGCGAGGCTATTATTCTGTAACAATTACTAGCTTCTTTCTCTGCCATTCAGCCCACACCTTGACACAAAGTGCTCTTCCTCAGGCTCAAACGTCTGTACTAATCTCTCAATTTTGAGGAAGCCGTTCTGCAAATGTGCTTTTTACCGACTCGTCTGTTTCAGCAATTGCAACACTTAAAACGGAGTGAGTGTTACGAGTGAGAGTACCGTATGGAAATTAAACATGGTTGACCGGTGGTTAAAATACTTATTTTCTAAAGACTTTGCTCTTTGAGATTGAATAAAAAAAAGATTAGGATATCTCATAATGTATTTAAATCACAGCTCTTTGTTTTGTGTATATGGGCTTCTTCATTGTTTTTTACTCCTTGAAGCAAATAGGAGCTTTACTGGATCTTTTTCTGCTGCTTTGGAGGACATGCTGATTGCATTGCACACTGATTGTTCTCTTACTGGTTTCGGCAATGCACGGTCTCTCTCACCACTTCATCTTCAGAATGTAATTGAAGTTATGAAAGGTACGTGTCAAGGTGTCAAGATAATTATGAAGTCATCCGAGTCTCTTAGTGTTGGTAAAGGTCAGCAGAGGAACTAGTTCATCCAAAACCATAGAAGGCATTGAGGCAGCAGCATCTTCTCCACAGTGTTATTTCTGTAACTCTAATCTTATCTTCATGGGAGAAAAGCAATAAATAGTGGAGGTGGTAACTCTGCATTGTATAAACTGTATACCACAGTCCTGCTTCAATTTCCACCTGTTATCATGTAACAGATCATTTTGGAGTAAATCAGTTCAATGAAATGCCACCCACTTTGGAACATGAAAGAGACAGACATATTTGCGAATGCAGAAGAAGAGACTTATGAATAGCAACTTTCCCCACAGTCGTGAGGGTGGCTTTGTTTGTCTTCAGACGTTGTCTCTCTCATTCATTCACTCATTCATGTGTGAGCAAACTTCTTGTAAAACGTCACCACACAAAAGGCCGTTGTAAATGCCAGAACAAATAATTAGTTGTGACGATTCCTGTAGGTTTGCGTTGCCATGTCTGTAGTCAGCAAACTGGATGATTGATTTTAACCAAGGCTTTGTAATTACTTGCTGTGGCATCACAAGAATGGTAGACAGTGCAATACCTCTCTTTACTGTGCTTTCTCAGACTTCCAAGAACTGCTATTAGTTGGTCCACTACACATTATGGTTGAGCTAAATAAACCAACATATCTTCTTTCAGGTGAACCTTCTAGTGGCTTCCCATAACATGCCCAGCTACAGGACATAAAAGGTCTTATTCTCTAAATGTTCTCCGCAACAAGATACTTTTTATTTAGTAAAGAACTGCATTCCAGTCTATTTCCGACTAGCAGCTATTTAGGAGAAGTTATTGTTATGGATGTGCAGTTTCATGCATTTATTTCAATGCCAATCCTGTCAAACTTTGAAAATATGATAAATCGATGTACTTTTTTTTGAGACTCCAACAGCAAATAGATCGCAAATCTTTTGTCAGCAATATGTTTATGATAAAGAGGGATTCCACTTGAACATACTGTAGGGGTGAATCCCTGCCTTAATGGGATAGTTAAACTTTTTGGGAAACAATACGTGTTCCTACTCACCAGTTGTAAGACGAGATGATCAATATTTCAATTCAATAGTTCAAGTCCAATAATGAGTTATTAACGCATTTAGCCATTCTAGCCAGAACCACTGCCTTACAGTCATTGTGCAAAGCTAGGCAACATTTACCTACCTACTTAACCAAATAACTCATTATTGGACATAGAATAATGACATTGATGTTGATCACCTTGCTTGACTAGGGGTGAGTAGGAACTATCCCTTAAAGCAACATTTACGCTTCCGCCATGTGCGGAACATGTCACAAGAACTTTTGGTAAAGGTGAGAGCTCAAGAACTCAAGTGTAAGGACTAATGGGCCATATATAATTTCATTTTCATGGGTTTTTGTTTGTCTTCAGTCTATGGAAGGCAGTGGGCTGGCTGATGCAGCAATAAAAAAGTGGACTGAGATTTACAAGGTGTTGAAACTCCATGGAACATGGAGGTAAATCTTTTTTTCTCTTGAATGCTCTTTGAAACCTTGCCATTCTTTATTTGAGAAGCAGATTTAAATATATATGCAGAGATCATGTGATGTTTACAAACTGCTATAATCAGGTCCGCAGATGTATCGTTTCTCGGGTGGAAGGCTTAATCTAACACTCTTCATGCCTTATGTGCTGACATTTGGACAGAATTTATTAGCATTACAGTAAATAGACTCGATTCTTTCATTTCCAGAATTCTATTTCTGTGAAGACGCACAGAGCCAGTGCTTCTGTCAGTGAATTTATAAGTAGGCTGAGGGTAATGTATTATTTCAATTGACCTCTCTGATGAACATTCTTCAGCTGTCATGGGAAAGATTGTAACACCATGGGAAATAGGAGACATCGGTTCTTATGGGATCACTTCCAGAACAGCGCGTCCAGTGATTCCAATAGCTTGGAATTTAAATGGCTCCTGGGAGAGAGCTTACTGTTTTCACAAAGTTGTAGCTATTTCACTGAAAAGGGTGCATGTAAAATGAGGCCGTATGTGTAATATGAATTGCTTCTAATTATGCACGGTAACGTCTTGAGCTTTAGAATTCACTATATGTAGCACAGTATCATGACGAGATAGATCTGTGTTCATTTATTGTTCACTGCCTACTACATTGTCAGATGAGGCTTGTGTGATATGTGTATTTTAAACCTATACACTATAAGCCATACTGCCCACCACCCTGCATGTGTAAATGTTTAGGGACAGATCCAAATAATTCAATATTTCTGCCCTAAGCTAATCCAATAACTCTGTGTCTGGTTTAGATGGAAGGTTAGGATGAAACATTCCCCAGAAAAAGCAGAGGAATAAACATTTATCCTTTTGGGCTGTCATGTTGGACCAATGCCTATCCCTTTTCGCTTCAGAGAAAACACAAAGAACCACTGAACTAAGGACAAGATGACCTTACGGCCGGCCACACAATGAACATAGGAGAAACAACAATACAATGGTAGTCACTTGAGCCAAGAGTTTAAAGTTGTAGTATATTCTCTCCTGCAGCCCTTCCCGACTGTGTGGTTTCCTTCATAGGTTAAAGCTTAGCCTCATTGGAGCTCATTAGTGTCTGGTGAAATAAGCTCCATTGACTTCACAGCAGCCAGGCAGCAACACCAGACCTCCAACTGCCGTGTCAATCTCTCCGACCATCACCAGCCATATCAAAAAGAAATACAGGGATTCAACCCTGACTGGGGGCGTTGGTGTTGCCTCTGTACGTGGAGACGAATGCATGATTGGCCACCATGAGTCATACCCAGCCCAGTGGGGGAATAATGCAAATAATGCCAACCTTGTTGAGCATTCGGCACCTGGGCCTGTGAAAAATGCCCCGCATATCAATTTGGAGGTGCTTGGGCCCATCTCCGCCTCGGGGACATGTACAATTATTCCATTCCTCTCTGTGACACACCTATCCTTTTTCTCCTTGCCCACACAAGGGCATACTGTACATTCCTCATACAGAGCCATGTCTGTGTAAATGGGCAGGCTGTGGCCAAGGTTCTCTGGTAACCTATTGAGAATGCATGATGTCATCTGCCTTCTTGCACTCAGTCAATGTAACACACACAGCATCTCTGCTCTGTATGAACATACTATACATTTTATGATAATTATTCAGTTGGTCATTATAAATTCAAGTGAGATCATTAGTCACTGTAGCCATCAAGGTTCTGGCCATCATGTTATTGGGCTATTCTATGGTGTTTGTAAATGGCCCCCAAAGATGAAAGCATTTACATTCGACTAGTTCTTGTTTGGCAAAGAAACTGTGCACATTAAAAAGGTAGACAGTGTCTCCAAAGTCTATCATTGCCTGAATGCTGCAATGTCTGTATATTCTGTTCAAGCTGGATATTAAGCAAGACTGTTCTAATGTATTCTTAAACATCAGTGTATCATCTTTATATTGTTGTTTTATATGATTTAGCAACTCTTCAATGGACTGGTGTGCATAGTGCACAATGGTTCAATACTAGAAGAGAAGATTGATGGAGTGATTTTCTGTGGGAACTGCTGCAAAATTCAAGACCAGCTTAAAGTGATAACAATCATGGCCTCTGATGAGACTTAGCACAGAGGAAACGAAGAAGTAAGTGTGATACAAAGGAAGGGAACGGAAATAATATCAAGCAAGTTAGCGAAGAGAAAAAACAATAAAGATGAAGTGAGAAAGACTAAGCTCAGGCCATCCTGACCTCGAAATTCCTTTTCGTACATCAATCACTTTGAAGTTGTTCATATCTCACAGTTTCACTGACGGGAGTAGCAGAACGAGGAAAGACCACTTCATTTTGTGCACTACCATCGCATCTCTCAGCAGTGACACTGAACGACAGGCAGTCGGATCCATTTCTGTTGGGATTCAAAACAACTTATTCATCCTGTCAACGCCGTGTCAGAGGCGGCTGATTCTCTCTCCAGCACACTGATACTTGTCATGGTTTAATTCATTGCTATTCCATTACATAACGCTACCCTGGTCTACAGATGAAGGATGAAGTGCAATGGTTATATTCATCATGCAGGCAAAGGCTCTTGGGCAGAGGGGCTGAATGGAAAACTGAAAAGAAAAGCGGAGCCAGTGTAATCCTCAGCCATGCTCCTAATGGGCTGGATAGAAGACTGCTTAATAGGCTGGTTTTCATGAGGTAAGAGGATTATCTGTTAGAGTCAATGAGATTAGCAGACTCTCCACGCTCTTTGGTGTTGATTTAGTTAATTAGACAAAGATTTGCCCCATCACTTTTTGCTCATTGCCCAAGAATAACATGACTTTGAAATAGTAAGCTGTTTGACCTTAAATACGTGTCATCATCCTAGACATAACAGTACTGTAGTAACATTGCACTAGGTTTGTTGATCTAGTTTTGTGTAGTGCTGAGTATGAGGTTATGCAAGCATCCAATCAAATACAAAATATTTATCATACCACAACACCCTGTTGTTTTTTTCCAAGCAAAACCATCAATCCTATGAATGTTGTTGATGAGAATATTCGTGCCCAGTAGCTGTTCATATTGTCCATGCCCTTTCAATTGAATTTGCATTAAGTTCAATTCAGCCTCATGTTTTCTCTTATCCGACATCTATAAGTAGTCTTGAGACTGTTACTCTTTTCTCCAAAGACTGTCAAAAACATTGATGAGTTATGCCCCTTAGAAAAGGTGAGGCGAGTAAAGGCACGGTGTGGGAAAGCAGAGAGGACCACAGGCTTCCCAGTGCTGAAAGATACAGCAGCTTGCTCTGGACTGTGTAGTCCTCTAAAATCAGTTACAATATGCCAACAATTTAGTGGGGTTGGTTTGATTCGATATGTCAGGGTTCAGTTTTGTGGCCGCATTTTTCAATAACTGAAATGTGTTATTCAAACACTTACAATTTATCCTACTAAGAATGGGCAGGCCATTGATCCTTGAGCTTTTTTCCAAGAAAATGTGTAAGTGCCAGCCTATTATTCTATCCCAAACCATTTCCAAATCTAACCATGAACAGTCACATTTCCTAGAGACAACATGAGCACAGCAGTTTCCTGATGTCTACCAACTGAGCGTGACGACGCGACTTACCGCAGAGGTGGTCTGACATGAATTATATTGGAGCTGAGAGCCAGAGGCTTAGTCTCTGGCAGAGATCAGAGCGTTCGATGCGTGCTGTGCCATGTGAGCATCGCCAATCTCCTCCATGCTTATGTCCTAACCCCCCACAGCACAGTCTTCAGTTGATTCTGGGGCAATGGCCGGGTAGTCAGGAGAATGACAGCCATCTCTAAAACAACTGATCACTCTGACTCATGTCCTAGTCTGTTGATATCCTGATATTATCCAAGTCCAATAACTCGGCATTCCTTATCATCGTCTGTGGAACAAGAACGGGCTTGAGTAGGATTTATTGGCAGAAAAAAATTGTTTTAGATCCTCATTACATGCAAGCTACGTCTCGTTCAGCTTTCATACATATTTCTAATAAACAGTGCAGTTAATGAGTACTGGCAAGGGTTATCAATCAGCAAGTAATAGACTTATTTCACTTCACAAAAGATTGCTTAACGAACAACCATGGGAAGGGACCACATACCTGCAGAGTGTCAAGAGACCCATAGTAGGTGGAGGCTGGGGTGGAGGTGTGTGAGCAGCAACAACAAATGCACACTGTAGCAAGCAAAACTTGGCAGCAGCCCTGAAGTGTAGCAATGGTATGGAGCAACGTGTGATTGTAATTTGGAGGCTGCATCGTACCAATGGGAGAATTTAAGTGGTTTATATTGTGCTGCGGATAATAGCTGATAGTCTGAGTTGGCCACCGTAATTAGCCTTGCCAAGGTGTCGCCTCATTTTATCACTCAACCTGGCATGCTGATTATGAATTGTTGGTCCATGAGTATTAGCACACGTTTTTATTAACTTTCCTAGCATTTAGAATTATAATTGAAATGATGCCCTTGGCAACTAATTATAAAATTCTTTCTGAATTATTTTTAAGTACCCTCATTTTGAAGTTTAACATAAAATTCTCTGGTGTACTTTAATTGCAGAATATACTATTTGAAACGTCCCTTCAACTTTAATGGCTATTCCTTTTTATTTTTGTGGTTGCATGTTGGTTGTGAGGCTATCCTATCCCTGGAACTACTGGAGCCAGGTACCCTTGTGTTCTCAAAGCAGACAGGTCCCCTTTGCTCAGGTGCTCTCTCCCCAGCTCCAGTCCTCTACCGCTCACTCTGTCCATTAGGTTTAGAGGCCCCCTCTTTTCTCCCAGCTTTCAGTTTGTCCTTGTATTAGGTTTGATTTCAAGGGCTCGGCTGGTAGGAAAAGTTGTACTTGGGTGGTAAGCTTACAGTTGCTCGCTTTTTGCCGTTAAGAGTCCAAAGTCATATCATGTGGGAGAAGTAGCAGATGGAACAATTTACCCCTCAAAGTGAGTTTAGTTATTGAACTCAAAAGTCTGACACTAATTAAAAATAAAGTTTGATGTTTTACAAAAGCACAGGTGGCTTTGAGACCAAGGGGAATTAGACAATCATATTTCCCTCTTACTTCGATTCATTCTCAACCTGGACCTGTATCATGTCCTCAATGGTTACTGAATCGGCAGGACTACACATTCTACATGTCCAAACATGAGGGGTTGTTACCCAAGAGTCGAGCTACTAGAGCAGTTATAGGGCTTCAGTGCACTTGATGGATACATCAAGGGTGCCCTAGAGTAGTTGTCACGAGTGTGTTGCTGATGTCCGTCTGTCAATGTCTGGAATCAAGCCAGCAACTTTCCAGATATCACTTTGCCTCCCTAACTGTGTATGTCGAGATGTGTTGTCCACACAACTCTCTCAGCGCTAGCAATAGGGAGAGGTTCATAGAAGCAAGAGCAATCGGGAAGGATCCTGGTTATGTAAGGTAAACTGAAACGCCCAATTTTTTTTTTTACTCTCTCAGCCATGAGATTTGGGAAACCCAATTATGCTTGTGATGAAAAAAGGTCCATAATAGCACACCTATAATCACTGCTTTCTAGACAGTTACCAATTTGTACTCTCCTCAAAAAGGACAGAACCTGTCATTCTGCCTTTTCCTAGTAGAGTGATCCTTTCTGGTTTTCAACAGGTGGGTATGATAGGAATGAGTGCTTATTGATTATGCAGCTTAAGCTAGACCCAAGGATGTGACCTAATCACCAGAAAATGCATCAACGTTATAGTGAAGCTAGTGTGTACAAATGTTCACAAAGGGAGGCCCTTGTCTCGCTTGCCACATCCTTTCTAGGTTGATGGCCGGGCTTGTTTTGTAATGTCTCTGCTATTGTTTCCCTGACTTTGTGATCTGTTCCGGGTTGTGATTTGAGGGAAGTCAGTCTCTCCTAACCACCGGGTCAGACCACAGAGTTGCCCTCACTTCTGATCGCCTTCTGTAACAAATACAAATACCCATATCCTCTGGATTGAGAGGCGGATATTGTTGAGTTGTTATGTTTCATTTCCCGTCCTGTGTCATGTAGGGTTCAACGCCACTCTCTACCCTCTCATACCCACTCTGAGTGGGGTAGCCCAATAAACACCTCTGGCAAAAGCGCTACACGAGGCACCGTCCTGCTATTGTTTGGGAGGCAGACTTCTTGGATCCAGAACAGGACGGGAGGGAACTAAGGAAGCTATATTAATAGAGCCTCTTCTCTCATTTAGAAAACTATCTAAACAGCACATGACACCTGTAATATACAGCTCCATAATGCCTGGGTGGGACATGTGTCATCCGGGTGCCATGCATTACTGAACTCCACTTGCTAACCCTCCTAAATCAGAAGTACAGTGGGTTGACAGGTCCTGCAGACAGAACCTCTTCCTTTTGACTAATGGATCGCCTTGGTGCTCTCATGTTAAGTCAACATAGAGAGTTATTACAGCCAGCATGGTTAAATAAGAAAGCTGTCAATCTGAGGGGTTTGCTATCAGGATTTCATTAATTAGAGAAAGGGTCTGAGTTGAAGCAGATCTACGAAAATGAATGGTGGGAAAAGCACATGCCTTCAGACACTTAAGTCTCTCATGTCACCAGAGGGCTGGGTTCGGAGAAGCGTCTGATGAGATCTGTGGAAGTAGGCCCAAGTATCAGAAAGCCCAAAGGGTACACAGGCTGGTTGAAAGGACTGGGGGGAAAGGATTAGTCTAGGAGACGGGATATGAGGGATGAGGGTTCAGTGGCCGTTGAGGGTGATTTATATCATGCAGTTGTGTGTTCACGTAGTTGACCTTGTGACACCTGGAGCCTGAATATGGATTCAACAGAGGAGCGTGAAGTCTTGTTCAAAGCCAGGAGTTCATTTCTAGTGGTAAAACACTGTCCTCATCAATTATAAATATATTACATTACTTTATCAAAAGTCTACTATAAACAAACAAAACGGTCTTCCCGAAAGATCGATGTAAGATCCCCCAACTATTCAGATGTTCTAGTTATTCAATGTAAAAGTTATTGAAGTTGCTGTAATTCTGTTGTACTTGATAATGAACGGAATGGTTGCTTCACTGCATTGGTGATATAAGAAGAGGGCAGTTGAGTGGCATCATTTTTGCATTTGATTTACATTAGCTGTGCTTATTCGGTGCTTTTGAATCATGATCAAGATAGACAGAAGTTTCGTAATACATTATACGTAATATGCAGATACTGTCAACATTTAAAGTATTAGCCGTTCATTGCGAAATATAAAAAAGGAATGTAACGACTTAGAAAATTAAATATTGAATGCATTGTAGGCTACCAAGGCTACAATCTCTAGCGTGGCGTACAAGGACACCTAGTGGTTAATTTGGGGAAATATTTCCTTGTGCGTAATGTTGGAGAGATATATACAAGCGGTACAGCGTTGACCATTCAGAGCGCAACAACCAGGATTGATTGGTGGAGGTCTTCACTTTCTGGACCTGTTTGTCTACGGCAACTGAGTGGCAGAATGCAAATACGGATGTAGCGAAGAAGTAAGTAGCCTTATATTGACCTATAATAGTTTTATCATATTCCAAGGGTAATTGTTAAACTAAATCTTACTTAAAGTATATATGTTATACATATATATCTATATATATATACAAACAAATAAAATGTTTAAAGTGCGTGACAGACTCATGTTTGAACAATTCTAGATTTTGATTGAATTTGAGTTTCATGCAGGCCCATGTTATTTTAAAATAGTAAAATAATTCCAGTTGTTTGTGTTCTTTTCTATTGTAGACTTCAAGCGGATACTCTTTGAATTTACAAAAAGATACATATCTGTGCCAAATGGGACTTAGTTCTGCCTGTGAAGGTAAATTGCATCCTGTTTTCCGGACCATAACCTTTAACCAACACATGTTGTCTCTGCTGATTCGATGAATATCAAGGGCATCGTATGAGCTTCCACGCAGCCAAACCCTCCGGTGAGGAGAAGGTAATAATAATGGAAAGTTCTTCAAATGAGCATGCCTTTTGGCCATTCAATGAATCATCTTGGCGGAACTCTAGCCTTGGCAATGGGACAAACGGTTTGAACAAGACGAACCCCCTAAAGAGGAATGAAGAAGTGGCAAAGGTGGAGGTAACCGTGCTAGCCCTGATACTGTTCTTGGCTCTGATTGGGAATTTGTGCGTCCTAGTTGCCATACACACAGCAAAGCACAGCCAATCTCGAATGTATTACTTCATGAAGCACCTCAGCATCGCTGATTTGGTTGTGGCAATATTTCAGGTTCTGCCACAGCTCATCTGGGACATAACTTTTCGTTTCTATGGACCTGACATCCTTTGTAGGTTGGTCAAATACCTACAGGTCGTTGGAATGTTTGCCTCTACCTACATGCTAGTTTTGATGTCCATTGACAGGTGTTTGGCTATCTGCCAACCACTCCGTTCTTTGCATAAAAGAAAAGACCGTTTTTATGTAATTTGCTCTTGGGTTCTAAGCCTGTTGTTCAGCATCCCACAGATATGCATATTTTCCCTAATTGAGGTTGGATCCGTTGGGTCTGGTGTGTATGACTGCTGGGGAAACTTTGTACAGCCTTGGGGGGCCAAAGCCTATATAACTTGGATGAGCCTTACCATATACATCATACCGGTTGCTATACTAAGCATATGCTATGGACTAATAAGCTTCAAAATATGGCAAAATTTTAGACTAAAAACCAAGAAGGAGCAATGCATAAGCCTTACGCCCAAAACCTGTAAAGGCAATGCAATTGCCCGCGTCAGCAGCGTGAAGCTAATTTCAAAGGCAAAAATAACAACAGTAAAAATGACTTTTGTGATCGTCCTGGCTTATATTGTGTGTTGGACACCTTTTTTCTCCGTGCAAATGTGGTCTGCATGGGACCCAGCAGCACCCCGTGAAGGTAGGTTTACATCTAAGTAGGGTGTCCAAATATTTTTTTTCTTGCATATTCACTCTGTCAGTAATGATTTCCCCAAGGTTGTGTTTTTAAATATGTAGGCCCTATTTGCTTTTGCGAAATACACGAAGCATGAACCTTTCCATTTAAATATGCCAATGACGTCATGAATCAATTTTTATTTGTCACTCGCTTGTGTTTCGTGTAGTATTTATTGGCTGTATACCCTTCAGAAAAAAATTATAATTGAAAAAGTTAATTCAGTACTATGTAGTCAACATGTTTGCTACTGGCAGTCAATTCCAAAAAATTTAACAGTAGAAATGGTACCTAACGGCATTGGTTTTCTGAAGAGCAATTGACAGTATTTGCAATGAGGTGAACTAATTTATTTATTTATTTATTTATTTAATCATTTAATTAATTTGTTTGTTTTTTTCAAGCAAATTTGTCCTGTTTGTTTTCTATGAACCATTAGCTCATACACAAAGAGTATGTTACATGGAGTAATGGAAAAATATGTATTTAATTGAAAACGTATGGTTCCTGATTAATATTTTCTATGACAGACCTTAAGCACAAATGTCAAAAAAAAAATTATCACAATAGTATGTGCTTTATAACAGGCTGTATCTCTCAAACGCCCTTCTCAGAGCCAGTAAAATAAATCAAATCCAGGTAAAAAATATGATTTGCTACACAAGTGAAGCCTAATGGTTAGTTGGAGATGTGAAACAGCAAACCATTCATAATCTTTCTGTGCATCTAGCACAGCTGCGGATATTACTTTTCACAGTAGCTAACTGTATTGTTTCAGTTATGTACATAGCAAATGCTATGGATGAATCATTCAGGCTGTTCTTTATAGAGACAATAGGCCACACACAGAGTATTATCAACACATCTCCATTAGCCTTCACCATCTTAGCTTGAGACATCTTTGCCAGCATCTTAGACGCAATAAAAGCACTGTCTTGAAGGAGTTGGTGTGAGGGTCAAAGCCATCAGTCTTACTAAACGTTGCTTAAGCTGAACATGTAAATGAGCGTTAAGCAGCAAAGGAAAACTTTTGGTTCCAATTTAAATTGTCAGGAAAATTGGCAAACGCCTACTCGGTCTGGATTTGACAAAATCATTTTGTGGTCCAGCTGTGAAGGCATGTTGTGCAAAAGACATGTCAAGCATCACGATGAGACAAATTGTCTGCTACTGTAGATGTTTCGATAAGTATCAACACTGCTGTCTGAGGGGGAAAAGGAATAGCCAGTCAAATGTGTCAGTTTTCCTGTACAGTGGACAGACTGGTTTTTGACCTGTAGCCGTGTGGAGATAACCATGTCCATTAGTATGTATCTAGCTTTGAGCTCAGGCCAGACTGCAGTGAACTGTCACTGAGGAGGCCATTAGCTCAGCGTAATGCTTGAGGCAGCCGTTCACAGCAGACTTGATAAGGCTATTACACAACTAGTGTAAATAATTAACCTTTTGTGCAGCAGTTTCGACAACTGAATAACTGAAACCGCTTAAGACGTCACTGACTAGTTTTTGATCATTTGGAAGATAACTTTTTTTCCCCTTCAAAGAAGAGATTTCCTTCCAACGTTCCCCATATATCAAATTGTCAAGGCAACAAAAGTTAAAGTTCCTTGCATCCTGTCTTCCCTGAAAATGTTACACTCAGCAGAAACAAGGTGCCCAAACAGCAACCCACAGCAATATTACTGACTGAAGCTCCATGCGGATTCCAGGCTTCCTCCCTTGTGCTACACAGCACTCTCATAGCTCATATTTATGGGATAGGAGGCTTGTACAGACACTGATACTGAAGGATACACAAACACACATTTGAAGGTTAAACATGGGGAGATAAATATACACACATATATATTGTGTACACAGACACACACACAAAAAATATTTTGGTCCCTATCTCTCTCTCTTTCGCACAGACTACACATACACAGCTACACAGCTCCAGACATCATCCATTTTCAGTATTTTAAAATGTGTACAGGGACTGTATGTGACAAATTGACCATTAGACTACATAGGCAGCCTTCAGATCCCCTTAGATTAAAAAAAATATTGCATCATCCTATTTGTCTTCTTAAAAAAATTCTTAGAAGTTGCCTCATTCTATGCTCACCAGATTCCTACCTTGTTTCATGAGTGCAAATTTAAGTTACTCTATGCCAACCAACCTAAATCTAACTTGCTGAACTGACCCCTTATTTGGAATAGTGAGTTAAGTGTACAAAAAAAGAGTAGAATGAGAGGAATGGATTGCTGGAATTGGATGATCATGATACTTAATTATGCCTTCAGAACAGAACATTTTTGTCTTTGAGCTCTGACCAAAAGTAAGAGAAGCAAAGCAACATTAGCAGAAATTTTATGTGGCCATTATCTTTTGCATAGATTCCTCTGATATATGACTTTAGTGTTGCATTAATGCGATTATAGATAAATGTTCCCCAAGGGCAATGAATCACTTTGAGGTTATGTTCACATTAATGAATTGCTGAAGAACTTGCTGTGCCTGTCGGGCCATGGTCATTCATCAGCCTTAGCCTGACACTCAGGCAGATTTACAACAGCCAGGACACATTTTCTCATTTACCAGTTTAACGTGATTTATCTCTCGTGTGTTTTAAGACATGATGAGCTAATAGGCCAGAGGTAATTTTACTCAATGGTCCTCTGACCTTCAAATGAATCCTAGGTGGTCCTCAACCAGGTAAAATATAATCTCAAACACTGAACTCAATTAGCATAATCCATGATTGCCCCTCATCAACTGGAAATAGAGGCAACTTACTTTTTATATTATATATTTGTATATATTATATATTTATATTTACAATATTGGAATATTATTATATATTACCTAGTTCTGGAACAATAAAATCAAAAGGTATTATTGTCAAAGTGGCCTGCAGCAGAGGAGATTTGGGTGCATTCCATTATGTTAAGGATCTGTTGTGAGGTGTTGCCTCGTGCCCCTTGTGGTGTGTCCCTTAATCCAATCATTAATGCCACTGGACATGCCTCACTGAAAAGATGAATAATTCATGTCTTGACAATATTAGTCCCTTACATTACAGTGACGTTGCACAGAGCTCGGAACTCACAGCCTATTCATTAAGAAAGTGTAAATTCTTTAATTTCCCAAAGACTAAATGGTACAACTGTCAGTAATACAGACACAGGTTTTGAACGTCTTTGGTCAGACAATTCACAATGCACTCTGTATAGTTACACCTAACAACTAGGAAGGGATTCAACCCTGCGTCTTCTGTCTGTCTACATTATAGGAGAGGTTTGCTGAGGCGAAAATGAGTTACTCTGCTTATATCTGGTAGCCAGTACAGTGACACCACGCCAAAACAGATTGTCTGGATAACCTGGCTACACAAGGCTACAATGGTCCTAGCAATAAATCAAAGCTTTAATGCATGACAGATCAATTATCCGTAAATAATGCAGTCTAGTGACCTTCTACCAATTGCTTCCAGTGATTTAAGTTTGATCAACCCTCATGGTGGAGCAACCATTAGTGGAGATGAAAAAAACAGGAGAGAGAGTAGCAATCAACAAGAAGAGATTAGATACAGGACATGATACAATTCTATTCAACTCATTCACCAAATGTCAATTTGTCCAGTGATTTGACATGGCATAAATGTCACCCCCTGCAGCACTGCAGGCCATCTTAAATGTTCTGTTTGTTCCGTTTTCTAGCAAGTCTTTGACACATTTCTAGCATGAAGGGACATGCTCATTTGTAGTCTACTGGCTATGTTTTAGTCTAGTAAATGCCTTTCTTCCTCTTCCTTAGCAATGCCCTTCATCATCTCCATGTTGCTAGCCAGCCTTAACAGCTGCTGTAACCCCTGGATCTACATGTGCTTCGCCGGCCACCTTTTCCAGGACCTGAGGCAGAACGTCCTGTGCTGCTCGACGCGCTACCTTAAGTCCTCCCAGAGTCACTGCGAGCGGGACCACGACTCGAGCCGCAAGAGCAACTCCTCCACCTATGTCATCAAGAGCACCAGCAGCCAGAGGAGTATCACCCAGACCTCCACCACATAGGGGCCAGCGCCTTGCTCCAACACACTCAGAAGTGCCCTCTTCACGCCCATGGCTGACACCCAGAAACATCTCCCCCATAGCTCTTTCCCACACTGGGAAAGTCACCCAAAACTATTGCACTGCTTTTTCAAATACCACGTCAAAGGGGATTGTGAAATTATGTTGTTGGACAAATGTATTTGCTGGCATTTTGTTGTAGTGGAACTGTCTTATTGTTGATCTTCTTCATTGGAGGCCAAGAACACTTAATAATTCACTTAATGATTAGCTGTGTTCCCAGACCTGTACATTTATGTATTTGATCCTGGAAGAAGTTAGGGTAGTGAATGTCTTGGCCAAAAGAAGGCAAATTGTGTCTTCTAATGCCCAGGACTGCCCTCCACATGTTGTAAATGTAATGATTAAATCCAAATTGATCAGTGGGTTAAAGAGTGTGAGGCACTTGTTGTGTGTAAGGGTCATATTACGAAGTACTCTTCTGTTACATTGTTTTGCACATACCGTATCTCATGTGCCATGTTGCTCAGTAGTTTGTTGGTTTGCACCATTTAACACATCACCTTTATTTAAACTATTGCACATTGTGTGAGTTGCTTTTGCTTTTGGACTATGGCAAAGGCATGTGAAGATTGAAGTTTACCTATCATCTACATTTTCTTTTGATAGAAACATTTAAATCAGACAGATACAAAGTGTCATGTATCGTATTTCTATGGAGATTGTGCTGTATTTTGGTTCAACAGTTTCTACATAATCACTGTCTGTGTGTATAGTAATTGTTAAGTGTTAGTTTGGACACTTTAATTAACTATTATTTTATTGATACACATTTGATGCTCCATAATTGGAGGAACTATACAGTTCTGATCACAAAGATACATTTTATTTATGCGTATTGTCTATTTTCAAAGATACTGTAGAAAAGGGTTACCTGCCTTAAAATTAACTCTACTTGAAACTCTTGTTTCCTTGTACAAGAACAGTATTTAAAAATAGAATGTTCTCTACAAAGCAGGCTTTTTTAAACCAAATAAATTTTTGTTTGCATTTTGCCCTTAAGGTTAATCAAATTTTAATGTAAAACATCCGCGCCTTATTTGCATTTAAAGTCTTGTATTTCGGGAAAGTACATGTCTTAAGTACTATATATCTCTTATTTATTTGAAATAAATTGCATTTGTCTTATCATGAAAGGAATGGCTTTCTGATTGATTTCCTTTCTCCTCTGAGTCTCAGTGATTTAACCTCTTCTATTCTGGTAAGACTAAAGTACTTACTGTAAACGATGTTCAATGGAAATGGAGAGAGAAAGACACATCTTGTGTTTCTGGAAAGGGCTCCCAAATGTCAGTCAAATGCTTATATTGTTTGAGAATAGGTTGTACCCCTTCCACTGCTTAACAACAGGGATAAAACGTGTCTGCTGATGAGCGGTAAATCGTAAAAATAAACCACATGTTTTTCAGGCGTTTGACCTGTCGAAACAACAAAATCAGCATTACAGAACATGTAAGATTCTTAAGTGAGAGAACTGCTGTCCATTCAAAGAGTAGACCAGATAAAAAAGATAAGTTACAGGCTTGGTTAAATATACAACTATATTCAGCAACACTGTATCCACTGTAAACAATCCCTGAAGCATCATAATTTCTGCTTTAACAATGGACCCTGTTCAGGAGTAACAGAGTGTATAAATTGCATTTACATGGGTTACTGAACAGCATCGACAACACCAGACCTTCCTGTTACCAGAGTGATATGTATATATATGTATATCT
>JAVQIZ010224472.1:0-11000 GCA_036023535.2 Galaxias brevipinnis | reverse complement strand
AACTCCTCTCTTTAGACAACAAGGCGCTGTACGTTATCAGCACCACCGAACGGCAGATCTACGAGGTGGCGGCCGGCACGTCCTCCTATAAGAACACGTAAGCCCCCCCCCCCCCGCCTGGCCTTCCTTCCTCAGCGCTGTCATTACTGTGCCTCTGAAAGCAAAATATCGAGTCGTTTAAACACAGTCTAGAATGGATGGTGCTCTCCTACCTCATTTCTACTCTTATCTTGCCGTCTCTTTTGAATGGTTTGTCTCGCAGCTGGAAGGACTTGCTGGAGAAGACCATCTCATTGGTCGCTGGCTCCTCACCGTCGACCAATAGCAGATCCACTCCCGTTTCGTGAGTACCTCCGTTTCTCCACACCGTACAGCGAGGGTGAGTGACCCGGGGGGGGGGGTGTTACATCTCTCTCCTGGCTTTCCCAGACCAACAAGACCGACTAGAGTCAGAGCTCATCCTGGCTCTGTGCAGGCTTTTATACAAACTGTTTCTTATAAACCTCCTTATATTCCCTGTTACGGTGGTGTGCCACTGGCTGATGTAGGTTGACTGTGCTGTGTGACTGTGCTGTGACTCTCTGTGTCTCTGACTCCGCCCCCTCCCTCAGCTCCCCTAGTCTCGGCAACTCCTCCCCTCTCTCCACCGGCAGCCATGTCTACCAATCAGGTGAGACGTATGCTCCTTCCCGAATTATATCAGGGTCACGTTGAACCTTTTTTTTTTTTTTAGTCTGTTGAGTAAAACGTATGTATTTGTATATTTCGGTTACTTTCTGATTAAATAGTTGTTTTTTATTTCAACCTAATCCCTCAGATGACTCCATGACCGAGCGTTCAGTTTCCATAGAGACGGGCACCCCGAACGACGACAACGCGCTCACGCCCACCACGCCGACGGACCAATCGGGAGCTTTCCTCGTTGACGGACAGGCAGTGTGTGTGGCCGAGGCTGCTTTACAAGATGGTGGGTCGTCATTAAATGAAACTGTATCCACAAATAGCTTGCTCCCGGTGTGCCGGTTAACAACTTTTAGGTTGTCCAACATCGTTTGATTTTGCTCCCTGTCGTCCAGTCGAAACGCTGCGGCAGCTGATTTTCCGAGACCTGGACGAAGACGGGTGGAGCCAACACTCGAACGAGACGCCTACCAACGAGACGGCCAACGAGACGAGCCCATCCGCCGACCAGCAGGGGCCGGATTCGTCGGAGGCCATCCTCTGCCTCAGTCCCAGCCAATGGGAGGCTGAAACGGAGGAGGAGCCACCGCCTCCCGAGGCGGAGCAAAATGGCGCTCCTCACATCGTGAGGAAAGGTAACTGGTTTACAGAGAAACTTTTTTTTTTTTTTTTTTTTTTTAAAGAGGTTTTTTGGGAGGCAATTTTTTTTTTTTTTTTGCTTTATTGAAAGGGCAGTAGACAGACAGGAACTGAGGGAGGGAGAGAGAACGGGAAACCGTTGGATGGCTTCGAACCCAGGCCGCTGCTTCAAGGACTAGCCTTTGTGGTGTGCGGCAACAGGGCACCCCATCAAAGAGAAACGTGTATCTGTTAAAGGTTGACTCAGTAGCGTAGCGACAGTCGCTGTTTTTAACGCCTCGGTTCTTTTTCTAGGTGGGGGAGTGGGGGGGGGGGACTTTTATTTTGAATTTGGTTATTTGTCTTTGCACTTCCTGTGGTGTGTCCTCTCTGACCACGTTCCCCCTGAGAATGACTGTGCTCTGTTGCTGGGTGCTGGAACGCGCGCTCTCTTTCGGTTCCTTTCTTAACTCTCTGCATGTGCTTGGGACTCTCTGTGATTGGGTTGTGTCGGGTCCTCACGCCCCTTCTCTCTTTCTTTCTCTCCTTCTCTTCCTCCCCTCCTTTCTCTGTCAAAATCTCTCAAACACAACATGCATTACGATGCACACTCTCATTTGACCTTCCTTGGGATTTGCACCTTCACACATCCTGATCCAATCATACGTTGCTTTAATTGAACACACACTCTTTACACACGCTCTTCACACACGCCAACTACAAAAACACAAACACACGCACGTGTGTGGCGCGCACGTCTCTCCCCTCCACACCTCTCGCTCTGTCCTCTCGTGCACAGCTCTGGTGGCGGGCTCTCCTTCTCTACCCGAAGACGTCGCCGACGAAGGTCACCTCCTCTCCGACGGGGCGTCCGATCCGGGTAACGGCCGCGAACCGCTGAGTCAGCCTAGTGGTCTCCGTTGTCTAGGAAACCCGAACCACAGGACGGAGGGGGGTCCGCGTCACTGCTTTCAGTATTAGGCACTGAAGTGTTGTTTGTCGCTCTGAGCCAAGTCAGTGGGCAGTGCGGTCTAAACACACTAGTTTCAATAGACGACAAACCATTAAGGACTTTGAAAGATACCAAAGTTGTTGCAAAAACAATTCCTGAAACGATTGGCACAAGTAAATACAGCGATTCTCATGCGTGCATTCATGCAGCCTCTGTGATATAGAGAGTACAGTCAGGTTGTTTTCATGTAGCCTTTGTGTGATATAGAGAGTACAGTCAGGTTGTTGTTGTTCTGCTCACCAGCCTGTGTTCTCCTGAAGGGAACACGTTCTACCTGGTGATGCCCAGCGAGCCAGGGGAGGGTCTGGCGGACGAGAGCCACACGGACGAGGCCGACGAGCAGCCCCACACCACGCGGCCCCCTCCCCCGCACGAGGAGGCCGGGTCATCCAGAGCGGAGGCAGAGGAAGGGCGGGCGGGCGGCTCGGAGCTCGCCCCCCCGTCGGAGGTGCCGGGTCCGCGGCGGGAGGACGACGCGTGTGGCCAATGGCGTAAGAGCCACCCGAGTCACGTGATCAAAAACGTGGAGGAGATTTTCCACACCATCGAGGGGCTGATGAGCAAGCTGCACCAACTGAAGGTAAGGTTGATGTTTAACACACGCTCCCTGCTTATTACCAAGCGCATTTAGATACAAATGTACAAGCACAATCTTTTATCTTTAGACATGTTACATGCTCACTGAAAGGGGTGACTTGGTTTAGGGATGTGTTAGTATTGATCCTGGGCTCTCGTCTCTCCATCCGCCACCAGGACATAGAGAGAGCTCACCATCAGCTGTTGCAGACCATCGCAGAGCCAGCGTGCCATCAGGACGCCGACCACCTCCCTCGTAACCCAGCAACCGTCTCCAGAACGTCGTCGATGGACCGGGGGACCAAGGACGGTGAGTACAGGGGTTGAAAGTTCACGGATGAATGCTGAATCTGTCATGGTTCGCTCCCCCCCCCAAGCATTGAAGAAGGCTGGTTCTCTTTTTAAAACATGCGTTTTTTTCCAACTTTGTGTCAGTCGTTGAATGGCCTGGTGTTTTACAGTGACGTATTGTCTTGATTTTGTGTTTTGTTTTGTTTGTCATATCCAGGCACAGGTACCGAGGGCAGTCCAGTGGATACACCCAAGATCCTGTCCACAGGGTTCTGACATTCTTCCAGACCGGATTTACGGCACACACACACACACACACACGCATCATAACGGGGCGGTATGCATACGCACATACGCCTTCACACACACACTGATGAAAGCGTTCAAACAGACCACAGACGACCACATGGGTTGCTGTGGGATACCAGACGTTGATGCTGGACCGACCCATCAGGAGACCCCCCCCTAGGATCAGCGAAACACCGGGGGCAGAATGAACCCTGACCTCTGTTGGAGCACAAGGGTGTCCGGAGAGGAGAGGAAAGCCATGAAGGAATGAATTGAGAAGGAGAAGAAATGTAAAGAATGACAGGAGAAAGACTAAGTAAAGGAGTTTGAAAGGAGACAGAATTGTACTGTAACTGGGAAGGTAAAGGAAAAAAAGAAGTGGAAGGAATTTACGAAGGAAAAATGGGATTGGCTACATTCGAAGGCTATTTGAAGGATTGTTGTATATTTGGAAGTCTGAAGTAGCTGTATCCGAATGAAGGGGAGCGGAAAAGTGTTGAATTGTTGGACAAAAAAAGAAATTTGATTGAGGGACAATCCAGGCACTTTACCCATAACCTGTCCTTCTGTTGTGTAATAATCCTACATTCTCCACTGTGACTGGTCAGAGACAGGAAACGCCACTTGCTCCATTGTGGGCTGTTGTGGCACGACTAGTTTGAGCCAAAATGGCGACTGAAGTTAGCGTTGCATTACGCCTAGCACCTAGGCCGAAGGACTGTGTATAGAATTCAGGTTATTTTGCACTTGGCCACGATGGGGTCACTATAAAGGAAAAACAATACACATCATTAATCCGTAGGGTCATCCATGTTCACGGGTTCTTAACCTACACACTACACTAGAAACACAATTTCTTTTTTTTTTTTTTTTACACAACAAATATGGCAGCCATATTGTTTATCTGTGCAGCTTCTAACTAAGCTAATATATGTTTTGTATTGAACCAACTATATAAAACAACATTGATTATTGAAGTATCTGATGTAAAAAAAGAAGAAACACACACTACTGCATCTCCTGCTGCTGTTCTCGCGTATAAACTCAACAGCCTTTCCAGGGATCACTGTGTAAAAACGAAACACCTTAGTCGAGTGAAGACACATCCGTGTCTACCACGTCGGGGTGTGGTTTGGAAGGCTGCCACACTTTCCCTGAGGTCACTTAGAGCGACAATGTCAGGGGGCCGTTCTTCCAATTCCGATCATCAGCAATACACAGGCAACATTAGCATATTTTTGGCCAAAACATTGGTTTCAAGATGAGCCCTGATAATTGACCATCTACAGGATCCTTTTTTCTGCATTGTTTGTGTGTGTGTGTGTATATATATCTCTTTATATATACTGTGAAAATCCACAATAATAATAATAATAATAATAATGCTGTTTACATTCCCCTTTGCCCAACCACGTAGAGACCATATGCCAAGTAGCAAACTAGTGAGACACCCTCTGCATGGATAACCTTCTATTTATCGGAACTAGGCCAAGTCTGGACACTTAGTTCAAAGAATAGAGTATGCTCGTCAGAGTCTGAAATCAACTGTCGACATATGTGACATTGTTTACTTTATATCGTTTTTTGGGGGTAATAAAAGCCA
Organism: Galaxias brevipinnis; assembly: GCA_036023535.2. NCBI lineage: Eukaryota > Metazoa > Chordata > Actinopteri > Galaxiiformes > Galaxiidae > Galaxias > Galaxias brevipinnis. The sequence goes on along the minus strand of JAVQIZ010224472.1, from coordinate 5,931 downwards.
ATTGGTTAAAATGTCTTGGTTAGAATTGAAGAGGCATCCTCTTACGTAACCCATTGTAACCCTTTGATATGTACAGTATAACAAGCAAGAACGTGATTGATAATCGTGAGAGGGCAGCGTTTGAGTTCGCTTGGATCAGTAAAGAATTCCAAACATTTTTTTTTTCTCCCTGCTCTTCTGTCCTGTGTTTTCCTTTGCATTCTTCCCTCCCTCCTGTCCTCCATTGAGAACCATTCTTCATCCTTTCAATCTCTATCTCTATTCCTCTCTATTCCTCTCTCCATCCGCTTAATTGTCTCACGCTGATCCTCGATGTCTGAGTTTTGTGGACACTTTGCTTCTTAAGATCTTATAACAGATATTAGTTTTTTTGTAAGATGTTGCACATCAAAACCCCTGCACAGTGCAAACTACTGTATGCATACGATCATCTCTTTTTAGCTCAATCACTCATGTAATATAGAAATCACACCCCGTGTTTTATATATGTTAATTTTTTCCTGTCAAGTCTTTTATTTTTGTTTTTGTAGATATGACAAGATGTGTAAATTATTTCCTTCTCCTTTGTTTTAAAAGTTAAAATGTAAGATTGTTAGCTGCACAGAATGAGAAGGATCCTATGTTTCAGATTCATGTGTTTTGTGACAGAAAAAAACTGGATTAAATAAGAAATCTGCCAGTAATTATCTATGTTTTTATGGTCTGTTGCTTAACATTTTGAAGTGTCAGTGGCTCTGTTTAAAAAAAAAAAAAATCCTATGCATGATCGCTATAACGATACAGCAATAACGATGAAACGGTATAACGCTTCTATAGGGCTACCTAATAGAATATACAGTCTGCTTTGCCGTCATTTCCAGATGAGTAACCCAGCGCGGAGCTCGTCAGTGTTTTTGTTATGGCTCTTAAATTGACACGTGTTGCATTACAAGGCAAATAGTCAAGAGAAATCGTACGCACTAGTGAACTGCTTATATCCCTCGGGCACTGTACTCGCTTGGTCGCCTCGCGATCTGGCCGGTTAACTTTGTTACTAGTTATCCAGATTTGGTTGCACCGTGTATACCAATGATTTGGAACGGTTGGAACAGTAAGGACCGCTGCTAGGATCTATTATAAAATGGGTATATTCAAAGTGCAACGGTTGAATATTAAACAAAAGTTAGAGATTATGCACGAATGTTTCTTTAGAAACGAGCTCGCTCACTGTCCCATTGGTGCTCTTCTAAACAAAAAAAAGGATGGCATTGCTGTGGCAAGAAGGTGTGAACTGGGTTGGGGCTGGGGAGGAGGGGTTGGGGGAGAAAGGAAGGGGGGCTATAGAGTAAGAGGCGGAGCCCGATGGGTCCTTTGGAATGAGAGAGATTGAGGCTATTGATTTGGGGCTGGGTTGAAACGACGAAGATTCTATAAAATTAGTTGAAACTTTGCAGTTTATATAGGCCTATGTTAGACTGCAAATGGTCTTATTACTAACCAGATAAATCGGCGAAAAACTTGCCGGGCCAGCTAAGCGCGGAACGGTCACCATTATTTTTGAAAAGGGGCCGGCGACGTGTTCTGTCGCTTGTTGCCAGCCGACCTCGTTCCGTAGTTGGTAATTTTATATTTCTTGGTGTAAAAAAAAAAAAAAGGATCGCATTTTTAAACCTCATAGGAAAATAGCCTATCCTGAATGTGGTTTTACAATTGGATTATCCCCTTGTGTTTTTAAACGCAAAAACCATTGTCTCTCGGTGGAGCGTTTAACTGTTTCGCACCCCTCTCATTGCTGAATGATCGTATTCACACACGCAGCGGGGCTCCCAGTGAAGAACAGATGCAGAAACCGAGACTGGGATGCGTCTCATTGCCTTTGTATAGCCGGACACTTGGTGGTTTTCTGTTGGACAACGGATATTGTTTATGAAGAGGAATCAAGTTACATTTGTTCTTTGAATGGAAAAGTGAACGATATCTGAAAGAAAGTGAATTTGGATACGCTGCGTAAACGCCTGGAATTAAAGTACTGTTTGGGCGTTCTTTGTGTTGCCAGATTTGCAATACATTCTGTAAAAATTTTTGTTCGCAATTTTTAAGTGAAGGTAAGCTATTCTAGTTCTCCTTATTTCCTGGTTAGTATGTTAATGCTGTCAATCTAATTGGCCTACGTTTTTCATTTTGTTGCCATATTAGTTTCTACAGTCTCTGCCATTTTTAGACTACTTTGTCTTAATGTACAACAAAGAACCAACTTTACAGGATATTTTGCCTACCAAGTTGAAAGTCTACTTTGATTCACTTAAGATATTATAGTTTACAGATATTTAGTTCACCATCAACACTTGTCCTGGCCCAACATCTAACAATGCATTGGCAATAGTGCAGCTTTGAATCTATTGTGCTATGTCTAGGTTGCAATTTTTACAATGCGAGTTATTTTTGGCCAAGTCGGGTTCATAAGTAAAACTCTTCACAATACAGTTTAGTTTGAAAGCACGCGCTCTGGCTTCTATTCCACAGCCCACTTAGTAATGCGTTGTTCTCACCATCTACAGGCGCACATCATTGTCTGGGCGTGTTCAAAACACATGCAATATGATGGGCAACTTAAAAAAAAATGCAACCTGGAATCTTGCCATTTTAAATGTGATTTTTGGCCATCGGCCCCAACTCTTTAATGTGGGCTAGATCCAAGCACTCGAGCCTTGGTCAAAAGTGATGGCTAAATAGGAATCGCAGCGTAATGGAAAGGCCCCGAAGCCTGGGATTCGATTTTTTTGCGGTGATCCAGACTATGCCACTTGCCACGCCTTACAGGCCAACTGCTACCCCAATGCTTTCATCGGCCTTTGGGAACAACTGGCAGTGTATAAAAACAGTTAGTCATCGCTATGCCTTTGGGAACGGGTTAACGTGTCACGTTAAAACAACATCACATGAAATTACACAGAGAGAACTTTACCGGCAGGTGGTCAATGGTACCGTGCCTACTGCTGGTCATTTAATCAATGATTCCAATTTGCCTCTCTGCTCTCTCTCTCTCTCTCTCTCTCTCTCTCTTTCTGATTAACAAATCAGCTGAGAAATACATTTGCAATCTAAAGTCAGTATAGGGACCTAGTGTGTGTGTGGAGGGATCCTTTTGATAAGTAATGTGGGCCAGAGTAAATGGAGAAGAATAGGCAATGTAATATCCCTGTGCAACACACACCCGTGACCACCACACCCCCAATCATAAATCACTACCGGCCTGCTGCTTGAAAAACAATACATCCACTGTCATTGGCTTTGTTTGTGTGTGTGTGTGTGTGTGTGTGTGTGAGGGAGGGAACGTGGGCGAAGAAGTATGTAAAGTAAATGTGTGTGGGGGGGTAGAAAGAATATGTAAAGTGTGTGTGTGAGATAGCGGGAGAGAGGACAGACATCCTGACAAAAATAATAGTGTGTTGGTTTTTAATAATCTGAATGATTGTGTGTGTGTGTGTGTGTGTGTGTGTGTATGTGTGTGTGTGATTTGACCTGTGATTGCCACCGCGTGCTGCTATGTGCAGGGTCTACATACATGAATCCCTGAGTAGCCACGCGCCCAAGGCCCGCCTTGCTCCCCGTGGTGATTCAGAGTGCCGCCGTAACCAGGTCAATCAGAGGGGGGGGCGGGGTGGCCCGTCCGGCACAGGAGGAGGACGTCCATCTCTCCGGGTGTCTGTCAGAGGATTGCGTGTTTGGCGTCGGGGCGTCTGTGTAAATCAAACGAGGCCTGAGTCATACGGAGAGCCGCGTTAGGCCGTCCTCTGACCGCATGGACAGATACATGCTCTGGGGGTACCGCTCACTCCGACGGCTCGTGGACCGCCATGGACGCTCGGTGTGGAAATAACCTTTGACCTCGCGTTCTGTATCGTTGCCCCCCCCCCCCCAGGGACTGGGGGCCGGTTGTTGAAGAGAGGGCATGACTGCGGAAGCATAGCATTGTTTGAAAGCCAAGGATCAGACCTCAGGAAGAGACCAACGTGTCTGAAATAGCGGAGAGGGTCCAGCGGGCCAGCCCCCCTCCCCCCACCCATTTTCCTTAACTTCATAGCCTCCGCGTCTCTATCTGGTGGGTCGGGTGAATATGATTGGCCCCTGCTTGCCGACGGGGGCCGGTTGTGGGGGCCCACCAGAGTCACCCTGTAGGGTAGTGCTGTCCTATTAGCGCTCTGTGAGGAAAGGGATGGGACTTGGTTCACTGCGACTGTAGGGTCTGGTCTGTACCCTAACATGTGGCTTGCTGCTCCATGCGTTTCTCTTTCCACCAGGCCGGGGCAGATTAACTGCAGAGTGTTCTGCAAACTGTGGCCTGACTGTGTGTTCACACCGTCCTTTATATAGATTGGGGGCTTTAGAAAAGCGTAATTGTAGGTATATAACAAGCATTATTATCGAATAAGGTGGTGTGTGTTGGTGTGTGTGTCCATCCATAGTGGCTTTCTGTACTACTGTGTGTATGTGTGTGTGTGTGTGTATGTGTGTGTGTGTGTGTGTATGTGTGTGTGTGTGTGTATGGTGGTGTTGTGTTGTGTAAATGGTCTACCTGTGTCTGTTGCCAGAGGAGCTCACATGAAGCGCATTATAAGGGGCAGGGTTTCCGACGTTGGACTGATATGAAACAGAGAGAGAGAGGAAGCAGAAATAGAGCCCAGAGCGGGTGGCCTGTCATCAGGGGCTATTAGATTAGGTGCCCGGTGGCTCCTGGGAGGGAGGGGTAGCGTGTCTGCTACAGGCCAGACACACAGGCGTGCATAAGAAGCTTCTCTTGTTTGTTACACACACACACAAGAATGTTTTTCGGAGATGTGTTCAGATCCTGGTGCCATTCCGGAATCCACACACACACACACACACACACAATGAGAGCCAATGGGCAAGAAGAGGGAGGTAGAGGGGGGAAGAGACAGAGACAGAGAAGGTGGAGTGGTTGATGTCCGGGTCGCCATGGTAACCCCTCCCCCTCCCTCACCAGTCTCTGCTTGCCCGTAGCCTCTCATTCATCCCCATAGTAATCGCTAAGCTCCGTTGCCCCCGGAGACGACAGGGATGGTTGGGGAATGCGGCGGTCTGTGTGTGTGTGTGTGTGTGTGTGTGTGTGTGTGAGTGTGAGAGAGAGACAATCTGCAGGCGTGCAGTTTTTCGGGAGCTACTGTGTACATAGAAAAGAAAGTGCACATTAAGGGAAAATAGGCAAGCGCATGTAAGAAAAAAAAGAAAAAACGAACAACATTTATACTGCATGAAATGAAAATGTGCTAAACTTAAATGAGTTCAGTCCATTAATGACTCCATGCAATGTGAAACTAGGACTGGACTCCGGAGGGAAATTGGGAGAAGGCCACGACTGAACAAACCACCACCTTGAACTCATTTAGGTTTTCAGTCCTCCAGCGAACACTCACGTGTTCCTCCTCTCCCTCTATCAGTGAATCCATACCCCTCCTCTCCCTCTATCAGTGAATCCGGCTCACCCCGCTCACCTCCAGTGTGCTCGCCCAGTTCCCAGCCTGGCTGTTACGGAAGCGACCGAGCGAGTGAATCAGGCCGCATACACGCCGAGCTTCCTTTGGAACAACCCTCCCACCCCAACCCCCCTCCCCCACCTCAACCCTCCTCCCCTACCTCCCTCCCCCACCTCAAACCCCCTCCCCCTGTTGAGAGTGACCAGAGAGACACAGCTTTACGTTTGGGGACAGATGGACACGCTCAGTGGTGTCATCTGTCTCTGTTCTCCCATGTTGGTGGTGGGTTAGGGTTATGGTGGTGGGTTAGGGTTAGGGTTAGGGTTATGGTGGTGGGTTAGGGTTAGGGTTATGGTGGTGGGTTAGGGTTAGGGTTAGGGTTATGGTGGTGGATTAGGGTTAGGGTTATGGTGGTGGGTTAGGGTTAGGGTTAGGGTGGTGGTGGTGGTGGATTAGG
>JAVQIZ010224463.1:0-10127 GCA_036023535.2 Galaxias brevipinnis | reverse complement strand
GGCAAAAACGCACAAGAAGCCCAATTCACCTTTACAATAATTCACTACATGTTTAGAATCGGGTAGGCAAACTCTTCAGAATTTGCAGTTATTAAGATCAGTGTACACCGTTGGTGTAGCTGGCTACTATCTTGGGGAAAGCCCTGAAGTATTTACTTAAAACTAATATCACAACAAATTGAAAATGCTTGTCGTCTTTGTAAAACTGAACCCATGATGTGAAAGTTTGTATAGTTGAATAAAGTACATTTATGAATGAATGTTTTGCAAATTTCTGCATTTATTAGTTCATAAATCTAATAAATAAGTTAGAGTAAATAGGTTTTATAGTTGCATATTTATAATATATTTGCGTTGTTCAACACAGGCCTTTGTCTACTGTATTTTATGTTTTTTTGTATTTGTCTATGATTTGTAAACTACCCTTGGGTTTTTAGAAATGCGCTCTTAAAGTTATAATTTAGGTAGAGGCATTATATATATAATATTATATATATATAACCGATTGTATATATTTTTAAAGCACTTTGTAGACGGGACGTTTTACTGGCGTCAAATAATTCCATAGCAGAAGCAGCGTTCTTTGACAATAGGCCTACGGCAGTCGCATTCAGCACAAAATGGCGGAGGCGGAGCTCCGCTGCTGTGCGCTGATATTGCAATGGAACGACCATTTAGCTTTCACTTCTTGTCAATGTAAGTTCTTTGCTTAGGGTCTGAGTCTATCGTTCACTTGTAACGTGACTGCTTCATGCTTAAATTATGACTACGTTCATAAGTGATCGTTATTGATTTTTGGATTATTACTCGTCGAAAGAAGAGTAGTTAATTTTACTGAACGACAGTTAAAGAACCAAGTCACTGCATTGAACCTATCTTCTCATCAACACTGGCTAATAATGGAAGGGCAGCAGGTGCGCTCAATCTGATGATTGGTGAGATGTAGGTTATTTATAGGTGTCGATTTGTTTCAGTTACAGGGGCAGGGAAAGAGAAAAGGAGCCGCTAGACTGAAAATTCGGAAAAGAGACTGACTGGTAAGATCCGTCCCAGAGAGCTGTCCCAAAAACAAATAAAAGATCTATAAAAACAAAATAAGCCTAGGTGCATTAAAATCCAAGCCAAGGCCAGGTGTTGCCCATTTAGGCAGAGTAAGACATACAGTATTTAATCCCCAAAATAAAATTACTAAACTGTATGTTTGCACGACATAACATGGCATAGCATAATAAAGTCAAATCATACTTATGTTAGTGGGGGTGAAAGTCCATGTCTGTCTACATGGGTATTCCTGTCTGCCTTGGCAGCATTATGTAGGAGGTGATTTTGGTGACCTCTACCGTTTGCTTAGTGTAATTATTTTCCTTAACTGTCACAAAGATGTTGATGCTCGTGGTCACTGCATCTCACTAGCGAAATCAACGAATATACTCCCAGTATGGGGGTCTCTTCCTGATTTAGTCACTCACTTCCTTGTGCCATAAATTAATTCGTCACAGTTTTGCGGGAGATGTACCCGGTGGTAGGCAAAACGAGTGTGTAATATTAAGACTTCAAGAGGACTGATCTGAACCAATTCTCACATTTATGTATTTATTTATACTTACAATGTTAACCGACTGAGACCAGAGGCCTATACTACGAAGCGAGGTAACTGGCTTACCCCGGTAGGTTCGGGAGTAACTTTGTGATGTTGAGGGTAACTTCCCGATTAATGAGTGAGTAGTTCGTTCAAAAGAGTAGTTCACCTCGCTTCTGGTTTAAGTCTTTCATTCACTGGTCACGTGATAGCTGCATAGGCTAGGCACGAGAGATCAGGAAACATACATTTGCGGTTCACCCTTAGGGACTGGACTGAGTCTTTCGTTCACTTGTAACGTGACTGCTTCATGCTCAAGTTATGAAAATGTTCATAAGCGATCCTTACAGATTTTTGAATTATTACACGTCAGTTCGCATTAGCCATTTGTCAGGGGTATTCAAAAATATCCAGAGCTGGTCATGCATATTATTGAAGTTGGAAACCACACCCAGGCAGTTCTAGTAAACAGGCTGGCTGAAAGTACTATGTAACTACATTCAAAAGCTGGGACAGTTAATGAGTCACCAACTCCGCTACTGCCCGCCCATTGTGTTCTGCTATGGCTATATAAGTGCTGCCCACAGTGCCTGGAATACAGCATGTCTCTGTGTGTCATTGTAGCACAGCCTCTGTATCTCATTGTAGCACAGTCTCTATCTCATTGTAGCACAGTCTCTGTATCTCATTGTAGCACTGTCTCTGTATCTCATTGTAGCACAGTCTCTGTATCTCGTTCTGTGGATGCCCACAGAGTTTCTTTGGTAATGGCTGAAGGCACCACCTTCCTGGAGCTAATCCGTAAGAAACGAGATGGAGGACACCTCGATGAGAGCGAGATACAACGGTTTATAGAGGGGGTCAAACTGCACACCATCCAGGACAGCCAGATAGGTGGGCTCGCACACACACACACACACACACACACACACACACACACAGTCTCTACAAGCCCTGCACCCATAGGATGGGACCAGATAAGATATGCTGAGGCGCAGGTCCAGTCAGGGCCGCCAGAGAGATAAGACGAAGAGCGGTGTGTATTGGTTCTGTTATGAGGCACCAGAGATTTCTACTATTGCTGAAGTTTTCTAGCTTTATTTGTAGCCATGAAGCCTTCCTTTCTAAATTTATTACATTTTTAATTATGCATTTTCATATTATTGATTGTTTTTTAATAATAGTCCTACAACTTTCCACAACAGTAACTTTAACTTTGCTACTCTTGAGCTGCTAACTTCAGTCTTATAGCCAGGTTCCAGTGTGATGTTTCTTACTCAGTGTTATGAGTTTGAAGTTACTAACTCTGTTGTGTTTGAAGTGACAAACACTGTTGTGTGTTTGAAGTGACAAACACTGTTGTATGTTTGAAGTGACAAACACTGTTGTGTGTTTGAATTAGCTAACTGTTGTGTGTTTGAAGTTATTAACTCTGTTGTGTCTTAAGTGACAAACTATGTTATGGGTTTCAAGTTACTAACACTGTGTTTTGGGTTTCAAAGTTACTAACTCTGTTGTGTTTGAAGTGACTAACTGTGCTGTGTGTTTGTAGTGCCTGTGTTGTGTTTGAAGTGACTAACTGTTGTGTGTTGAAGGTACTAACTCTGTTGTGTGTGTGTGTGAAGGTACTAACTGTGTTGTGGGTTTGACATGACTAACTGTGCATTTGAAGGTGCCTTCCTCATGGCTGTGTGGCAGCAGGGAATGGAGGAGACAGAGATTGACACTTTGACTAGAGAGATGATGATGTCAGGGGAAGTGATGACGTGGCCGGCCGGGTGGAAGGGGCTGGTAGTGGACAAACACTCTACGGGTGGAGTGGGGGATAAAGTCAGCCTGGTGCTGGCTCCTGCTCTGGCTGCCTGTGGCTGCAAGGTACACACACTCATAAACAAACATAACAGCATGTTGCTTTTTTTTGGTACTTGCAACCTGAACTAAATGTAATATTTAACTGTGTTTTGATCCAAGGTTTCCCTTATTAGAGCTACTCAGTGTAGTTCATCCATATTTCCCTTACTAGAGCTACTCAGTGTAGTTCATGTTTCACTTATTTGAACTACTCAGTGTAGTTCATGTTTCACTTATTTGAACTACTCAGTGTAGTTCATGTTTCACTGATTAGAGCTACTCAGTGTAGTTCATGTTTCACTGATTAGAGCTACCGAGTGTAGTTCATGTTTCACTGATTAGAGCTACTCAGTGTAGTTCATGTTTCACTGATTAGAGCTACCGAGTGTAGTTCATCCTTTTTTACTCGAGGGCATTGGTTATTAGAAAATAGACGCCAGCACTTTATCACTTGTAGTAACTTTTAAAACATGCAGGCCCTTCCAAAAGGTCAAGTCATGTCACTTAAAAATAGAATAATGCTATTTGAAACCTAATATACTCATTTTAATTAGCTAAAAACAGGCTTCCTACAAGCTGTGATCAGGCAGCATTATAGTAAGTACAGTAGCTACAGTAGATAGCTAGCTAGATACACCAGTCAAAGTGTGTGTGTGTGTGTGTGTGTGTGTGTGTGTGTGTGTGTGTGTGTGTGTGTGTGTGAGAGAGGTGCCAATGATTAGTGGGCGGGGCCTGGCCCACACTGGAGGAACCTTGGACAAACTGGAGGCTATCCCTGGGTTCTCTGTTCAGCAGTCAACGAGCCAGGTTAGACTAACCTTATAATCAGCAGCAGCTTCTCTCTTTCTCTCCCTAGAACAGCTTTTCTTTACCATGCTTTTAGTTTTAATCTTGTTTTATTGATTTAATCCTTCCCTTGTGTTATTCTATATCGTTTTCTTTGCTCTTTTATTTTGTTTTAATAATTTTACCTAACTTTTAGCAAATTTTACATTTACTGGACTGGACTGTGAGCAGTAACTGCAAACTATTCTCATACTGCAAACTTCTCAAACTTGATAACTGTCCCCTGTCAACCACTGACAGCCTTGATGCTGGTAAACAACAGTATGAAACTTGCACTCATAAATGTTAGATATGTGAACTAAACCTCGTGAACTACTTTCTACACAAAAATGTAATGAGTTTGCTTCCTTTTTCATATTTTAAATTGACACCATTAGAAAATCCATCAATATGTGCACGTCCCGGAACGCCATGTTAAACAAAGATTTTATATCACCACCCCTTTTAAACAAAAGTAATGTGGCAAACACATCACGATTTAATCGCATTGATTACAATACACTTGTAGAAACAATCAAAAATCTTAAGTTGTCCACTTGCTGTCTGGATACTCTTCCCATAAGCTTATTTAAAGAGGTATTTGAGTGCCTGGTGTCAGACTTTCTGCAAATTGTTAACTGCTCTCTCCATTTAGGCAACTTTCCAAAGTCCCTGAAAACTGCAGTTATTAAACCTCTATTAAAAAAGTGGGGCCTGGATGCTTCAATAGCAACTACAGACCAATTTCAAACCTGCCATTTATAAGTAAAAGCATTGTTGTTTTACAACAGCTAAATGATTTCTTAGTCACCACTGGGTGCTATGACACCTTCCAATCAGGATTCTGACTACTTCATAACACTGACACTGCTCTCATTAAGGTTTTAAATGACATTCGTTTAAACACTGACTCGGCCAAGATTTCCATTTTGGTGTTATTGGATCTTAGTTCTGCTTTTGATACTGTTGACCATAAAATACTTCTAGAAAGATTGAAAAAGTGGGTTGGACTATCCGGCACGGTCTTAAACTGGTTTAAGTCATATCTAGACACCAGGAACTATTTTGTGTCCATTGGCAACTGATAGGGTTTCATTTTCATGAAATTGTCTTTCCCTCACATTATTATTATTATTATTATTATTATTATTATTATTATTATTATTTACACAAAGGCCTGAGTCAATGTAACTAAAAAGAGTTAGCATAGTTAAGTCTATATATGAAGTTATGGTTGCAGGTTTTATTTACCTTAACATGCACTTGTCACACACACCTGTGCTTTTCTTGACTTTACTGAAGACTGTGCAGGCCATATTTTTTCAGCACAACCCAAGCCTTTTGCAGCCAAGTGGGTAATCCATTGCAGAACCTCATATTGAAGATAAGGCTTGGATCTCGGTATTTGCACTATAGAACTATAACACTATGGAACTGTAAAAAGGATACTGCAGTTATTTATCTTGCAATCTGGTTTAAAGATTTTTTTTTGAAAGATGTCAACACATTTAGAAAATAATATAAAATAATATAATTATTAATATATATTCATTTATAAATAATATAAAAGTTATTCTACAGGAACGTATTGCCAGTTGAAGTGGGGACATATAATATAACTTTTACTTTTAACCTTACTCACAGCTGCAGAGGGTCCTGGAGGAGGTTGGCTGTTGCATTGTGGGACAAACAGAAAGCCTGGTTCCTGCTGACAGAGTCCTATACACACTTCGTGATGCCACGGCAACAGTCGACAGTCTGCCACTTATCACTGGTCAGTAGTTTTCAAACTGATAAACAATTTGGATAAATGTATCAGCCCTTTGGGCTAACTAGCTAAACCAAGACAGACCAGACCACTCCATAACATTGTTATTTTTTTTTACACCAATGTCCTGTACTAGAATTGTGCCATGGTGTTCCAGGCTAATGCTAGCACTTGGAGCAAATGCCTGTTTTCAATGTTATTTATTTTTACACACCGCCTGCATCTACAAACATAGACCATTATATACCCTGTCTACAAACATAGACCGTTATATACAGAGAGAGATTGACAATTTGATCTGTATATAACAATGTGCATACACTTTTGCCAGATTGGGCAGTTTTAAAAAACATCATTACCAACACATAAGGTTTAGTTGACATTTCAATTTAACCCAATAACAGAAAATCCAAAAATCAGACAAGGCTCAATTTTTATTACTTCTGCAAAGCGGCAAGCCAGTCAGAGCAAAGTGCCGATCCAATTAGAACATTTGAGAAAGGGCTTATTTCTATTTCATTTTTTTAAATTAATGGTTAAGGGTGAGAATTTGAAGTTATGAAACTGGAGAAATGGCTGTAAATAGTCATGATTCTTCAAGTACAAAAACAAAAATGTCTGCCGCGTGTGGCGACAATCCCGGGCTCCGCCCCCCAAAAAATGCCCAAATTGTACTACTGTAGTCGTCTCTCACGCATAGCTTTTCTGAAAAGCTTGCAGCCCTGGTTGAGGTCTATACATGTTTAAAATAATGTTGCAATAACCAGAGCTATAGTCAAGACCAAGACTGGGGGGGTGGAGACCGAGACAAGACCAGCAGGCTGCAAGAATGATTATTTACAATTGCCATGAAGAGTAGGCCTAATGTAGCTACATTATCTTTTATAGCCTACTTATGTATTCTATGTCGGTCAGCATTTTTACATCTTTAATATTGCATCGTTGAACATTTCACGTTCACTGAAATACTTAGTTGTGGTAGGGAAAGACAACTTCATGAACATGAAACCCTATCAGCAAGAGGTGGAGCAAAATAAAGTTAAATAGCTGGTGTTCCTCATAACAGTGAGTGCGGCCGGTGGGTATTTGTGCTCCACCTACTTACTGACACGACAGGAAGATCTATAGTAGAGTGTAGGGGAGCACAGCCACTGCCAGGCAGAATACAGTCAAAACTTAGCACTTTGATTGGTTTGGTTGTTACCGCAACTGCTGGTTTGCTGATGTAGTTTAGTATAGCATTACATGTCTTTTGTTTTACTGTCGGACCTGAAGCGGAGTTTGTTTGACCGGTTGGAGGCAGTAGTGGATCTAGAAAGGTATTAATGGGGTGACAAAGGGGTGGCATGAAGATCATAAGGGGTGTCAACACCAAATCGTAGTTCTCTTAGATACTAGATAGTTCTCTTATACCCCTTTTCAACCAAGGAAGTTCCAGGGCTGGTTCGGACCCAGAGCCAAATCTTGAACCCGTTCTTCGCTTTTACACCGCCAAAGACCCGGACCTCGGCCAGGAAAACGGGTTCCAAGCTGGCCCAAACTTTACTGATCTAAGACGAAGAACCACTTACGTGTCAAGTTGGGAGCGTGATTATCATGACCAACAAGACCAACTAAACGAAAGCTAAATTATCGAAGCAGGAAATTAACCTAGCTAACAGCTAGGTAACAGCTTTAAGTCTTTTTTATAACGTGATACACATAACGTAGTTAGTAGTTCTTATGAGCCATGACATAAACAAAATCTAATTTATAGCTATAGTAGCAGGATTTAACAACTTTACTCGATTCTCCACATACTTCTCCCAGGCCGATCTAACGTCAGCCCCCCCACCTTATTCCTCACACTAGTCGGAAAGAACTCACCCACACCTTTAATACAAAGCAGAATCTTTTGAATCAATGACTCAAATGACTCTCTGAAAACGAGTAAATATATATTACAACTTATTCCTATTTAAAAGGTACTCTTAATTAATTTGGATGTTATTTTTTATTTTTAGTCCCGCCTTTATACATTTTGATTTGCCGGCTGACAAATTAGTGACATTGATGTGTGCTGCACTTCTGCAAAAGTTACAACTATTTTCCACATCTGATACATGACGCGCTCTGCCAAAAATGAAAAAGTACAAGGGGGGCGCCGCTTTGAAAGAGGAGCACGCCAGGCATGTCTTTAAATAAGTAAAGAATGGGGAAGAGGCTCTGGTAGCGATTTCAGTTGACACGGCCGCTAGTCCATCATTGCAGTTGTGCATTGTAGTTGAGGCTTCAGGTACAGTAAACAACAAAGTATTTAAGTATTTTGAGTACATTTTTCAAGTGTTTCAGAATAAATTTCTAGTTCTATAATGAAGTTCTGGCAAATTAAGTCAATGTTTTCTAAGCTAACGTGTATTAAATAAATAAAGCATAGACTTAGGCTAGCTCTATCTAACGTTTGCTAGCTGGTTTTCGTAAACATTTAAGAAACACCTAAAAACAGCATCAAAAAATGCCAAGAATAGTTGATTTTGTTTTACTTAGCATTTTAAATATGTAAAGTATAATATTAGATATCTTGCGCCTTTGACCTTGGTCCAGTAACGCTGTCCAAACAAGTAATCTCCCTGTGCTGACTGATGTGCTTGCAGCGCACTGGGGAAGGCAAGAGGAAATGGGTGGTTGAACTATTTTTCAGTGGAGGGGTCACCGACGTGAAACCTTCCTGAGACACTTACAATTGAGTACTATCACAGATATTTCAAACTGTCAAATTATTGTAAAAACATTTTAAACAGCAATGATAAACAAATGAAAACAATGTAGGGGAACCAATCACCGAATCTTCCCCCCTCTTTGGATAAGATAAAGGAACAGGCCGCAAGATGGCCCCAGTGAACACTCCAGGGGGGCCAGCCTGGTCCCCTCATACAAACCAGCACACTACTTCCACTATAAGGATTAGTAAATTGGTATTAAGAAACTGTTGCCTAAGGAACATTCAATGAAATTGTTTTACTTTGAACATGAGAAGATATTGTATATAAATTGTCTATTTAGTAATAATCATTTATTTTGTATTGTTTTTCTAAGCTAACTAACATAATCAGCCTGGTAGTGTTTGGTATCAAAATGTTTACACTGACATTGTGTAAGCTTTGCCGACGTTATATAGAACATATTCCAAGCATACAGGTATAAATAGAAAGAAACTGATTTGAGCCAAACAAGCTGACAACCATTGTCTCATACAGTGAGATAATTTACACCTCTGGTCATTGGCATGCAAGCCAATCAGGTGACCCCAGCCACCTTTTGGACACCCCTTCTCAGACTAGCTTAAATAGATTTTCGAACCAGGAAACTAGGCTTTTTGAACGTCTGCAAGAACGTGATCGGCCATCTCGTTCTAACCGGATAAAACAATTGCACCCCCTTTTCCTTGAACCACGCTCCACGGACGACTTTTCGAACAAAGGATTTAAGGCTTTTGACCTCACTACAGGCCGGAAAACTCCTTGCACACTTTCGAACTAAACGACTTCAGAGCAAAGGAAGCTTTATTCAAACCACGTTCGGGACTTCACATCTTCCAACGTTTTCCGAAAGGATTTAGAGCTTTTAACCAAATCTACTGAGTCAGAGGACCCGCTGGACCACCGAGACGAAACCAGCGCACCTTTGTCCTAACCAGGAAAGGTCAAAGAAGACCCAAATCCCACGTTTCTTTTCCACGTTTGTTCAAACAAGAAGCTAACTTTCAGAGCTCTCCAAACTTCACACAACGGACTCCGTTTCAGAACTTTACCACTGAAACCACAAACCGCTTCTCGATCCAGCCGCAACGGGCAGGCCGAGAATCGAAATTCCAGAAAGGCCTGGCTCTTTTTGTGGTGCTGGCCATGGCCAGAGAAACCAGTGGCAAACCAGTCTCAATACTGCCCCCGCTGGTGGCAAGCCACTGGCTTTTGGCAATTGCCAGAGAAACCAGCGACAAACCAGCCTCAATACTGCCCCCGCTGGTGGCAAGCCACTGGCTTTTGGCAATTGCCAGACAAACCAGCCTCAATACTGTCTCACAAGCCAGTCGCTCCGGACGCAATGAAGTGTGGTGATAGGTCA
>JAVQIZ010224455.1:0-16769 GCA_036023535.2 Galaxias brevipinnis | reverse complement strand
CCTCGACCCGGTCCGACACCCGCTCCCAGTTTACACGGGGGACCCCCCCCCCACCCCCCTCTTCTCGTCCACTACCCAGGGAACAGGAGAGAGAAGTGGAGGAGGAATCATTAAAACCCAGATTTCGTACGGCTCCCCTCCTCCCCGTGTCTCGCTCCCCTCTGAGCTGTGATCATCTAACGAGCCGCTACCTGCTGCCTGAAAGAGCCTGAGGAGGAGGTCAAGGTACAGCACCCCCGGCCCAGGACAACCAAAGGGCATAGGTCGTGACCCCCCCCTGCCTGTGGAGCGAGGTAGAGAACCAGCAGCTGACCGTCCCTACAGTGAGTCTCTGCCTGGGCCTTGGGGCCCTCCAGGGGCCTGAGGGCAGAGGGAGGCCTCAATACAAGTCCTCCACACCTCCCTGAGACACGCTGTGGAATCCAGGCCAGGGAGGTCGTACACTGCCGAGTGGCTGACAGGAGAGCTACTCCACAGTGCGGCGGCAGGCTTCGTGGAGAGCACAGCACGTCGGCCTCCTTTAGCTAAGTACCTCACTGGATAAATCTCCAGCATACCTTTAGTCTCTCCTGTGCAACTGGAGCAAACTGGAGGGTAGGCATAAAAGTCAGATCAAAATGTAGCTACTTCTACCTATTTTTTTAACAATTAATTACCGACGCCCCATGGATTATGTAAAGAGAAAAGCAAGGGAAAAGCTAAAGAATGAAAAACCTCTATTTCATAATTAATTTAACTGTTGTAATAGAAGATGTTTTTGACCTTACATTTTGTATAACTATGTAGTTAATATGAAGCGATATACAAGTGGATTTGATTGTTAGTGAGACAGTCCAAAGTCCCATAACTACAGGTCACCCATTGATAAGGTCACGGAGTCTCTGTGTATTCTGGGTGGTTCTCTCTGGGTTAGAACCTGCACTGCAGGTGCTTGGAGTTCGTTATTTCAACATCCCTCGATCATTGTCCCGGCTCAAAGTTTCTTTCTCCGCAGGCCTTCCGTCTGCACACCTCACAGGGTACCAGTTACTATAACTTACAATTAAATACTGGGAGAAAGGCATGGCTGTGAGGAAACACTGGCCTTTCCGTTAATTAGAGCCGCTGGTGTTGTTTCCCTGGTACCGACACATTGTCGGTAACCTGTGGGTTACACCCTGAGATAGCTTGCACTTTAATTACATCAGCTCGTGTCTTGTTAGATACTCACTCACTTGGGAAAAAAGGGGACAAACACAAACGGCTTACAAAACAACAGAAAGCGTAGCCACGTGAATGCATGTGCAAAACACACATGCACGCACACACACGCACGCACACACGCACGCACACACACACACACACAATACCCTGTAGTACCATTACCCTATTACTATCATCTCCCACCTCTGTAGCCAACACAGAGAGGCTTGTGTGATTTTGCACTTTGAAAAGGCTGTTATGAAAAAGGCCCAATTTGTTGCCATCGTTGCTTTTAGCCGATGTCAGAAAAGACTTTCTCTGTCGTTGGCCTTTCCCCCACCCCCACACACCGCCCTCCCTAAAACACATGGCAGGGAAGAGGAGGTGACAGCAGCATCCACGCTGGAGCAGACCAGACATTCCTTGTTAGCGTAAGGAGGAACACGGGAGCAGACTAATGTACACTTCAAGGGCAAAGAGAGAGAAAAATAAGGTTGAATAATTGAAGCCCGCCTCTCCCCAGGACTGGCAGAGAGCCCGGCAATCACATCACATTGCTTTCCCTTTTCCATTCCTCCTTCCCTAGCGAGCCCAGGGTCACCCATTAGCTATTCACTCACCAAAAGGGCTGTTTCCCCCCACCACTGTCTAAGCTCTGATCCAAGATATCTATTTTAAAAAAAAAAGAGATAGCGTTTGTAGTGTTTGATTTACTGATGGGGGGGACCCTTAAGACAAAAAGGCAAACTGAGTCAATCTGGGGGAGAAAACTAGGGGCTTTGTGGAGAGAGAGTTTCAACCGAGAGGGAAGGGGGGGTTGCTGGTCTGCTTGAAGCACTTCATGTTGCCATTTACGCTTTTACTGAGGGGTTTTGGTCTCTGCCGGGCCCCTGAGGGCCCTCCTTTTAGAGAGTAGAGGTGTTAAGATGGAGGCTGTTACCAGGCCTGCTACCGTGGAGTACAAATATCAGGCCAGAGGTGCAGGGACCACTACATTTCCACCACCTCGATAACACTGCTCACACTTCAGAATAACACGGACACACAGAGAGGTACACACACACACACACACACACACACACACACACACACAATATTACAGCCTCATTGGTGTTGTTCTTTTGGCTCCATTTCATTACATATCACTGCTAACTTTGCTAAAAAATCATTTTATTGCAACCTGACACTTTCTGCATGGCTTGCATCTTGCTGTTTGCTTTTTCATCGTTATCCCTTTGGTTGTAAAAATATTTGTTTTAGAATAATGCCGTGGGTGCTTTTGTACGAGCTGCTGACATATTCATTTTTCAAATATTGCACTGGAGATAAATCATTGAGAGATATCAAATTAGTCTTCCAAGGTGTCGATTTTGTCAGATTGTTTGGCAAACAAGTCTGAGGGTATTTAATCATATGAATACATTACATGCATTATTGGCCAGGGATTATCATAAACATTCTGCCAAATGGAGGCCCAACGTGCATGCCAAAGTGCAGGAAGCATATGCCTTGTTCTAACTGTCAGTAGAGGTCCTTATTCGGACAATTAGGCCGGACTCCCTGCTGACACCCCAGCCATCATTCACTGTCATCGCCCATCAGTTCAGTCACGGTGACAGGGGGATTCGGAGCGCCTCATTGATACTATGTATCACTTTTAGCCTGAGTAGAATGGGGTTTAGGTGGCAGGGCATGACAACAACGTGCTGGTCAATATGACACGTGCCAAATTCCTCATCAGCAAACAAGTAGTTCATGCTGGATGATTATAATCTCATGAGACTTTGATGAGTACAGTTGTCTAACTACTAGTGTAATTTTACCTGACAGTGCAAAGGTACTATTTGTTTGTAAACCGCTAACAATTGTGTACGTAAAGTATTTGGATAGGAGTCTTTTTTTAGTGCACAGCTTCATCTGGAAAAAAAACCCCAAGCCATTAGAAATTGAACAGAGAGGCCTTGAGTTGTCGAGTGCGGGGCTGCGCCTTCCTCAGACAAACACTGCAGTGTAATCGCTAGGATGACACAAAGGCCTTGAGAGAAGGACAACGTTTCAAAGCTACGTCGTCGTTCACTGTCCTGAAGTAGGGCAAAAATAACAAAATGTCTCAGAAGCGTAAATACCTGTCATTTGTCCTCCAGAAATAGGTTGGCAGAGAATTCGTAGAAAGAAAAAAAAGAGGCTGCATACAATAAAACGAAGCGAAGGAACGGTTTGCCATAAAATAAACCTCCCCCTTTGGCTAAACATTTGTTTTGCTATGTCACTGACTTTTTTCCTCTCAAAGGGCTGTAATAAACTCGGCATTGTCCAGCTCTGTTGGCATGATTGAAGTGGCTGAATGGAGAATTAACCGTCAAAGCAGAGCCCAAAGGATGTAAGTGACGTTATTATATATGTACTATTATTATCTTTAGCCTTCGTTTGTGATTAGCAAGACAAAGGGTTAAAACATGTAATGGACAGGCCAGCTGCTAGCAGGGGCAAAGGTTTGGCTGCCAAAAGCCATCAACAAATGGGAAGGAGAGAAGGAAGTGAGATGGAAATTGAGGGGTGAAGCATGCACACAATCACACACACGTGCATACACACACACACACACACACACACACATGTGCATACACACACACACACACTCTCACACACACACACACACACACACACAACACTAAAAACCCTCTCTGAGACAGTGAAGTGATGGCATGCAATTATTTCTTCAATGGCCGACCATGTGTTTATCAGAATGTTAATGTGTGCATAATAGCAGGCTCTGCGGCGACGCCGAGAATGTCAGGCCTGTCGGCCTGTCAATCATGCCTCAAAATGGAATGGTAAATAAGCATGCACTGCTGTCACGTCCACTTGACAAGCACAGGCCGCCGCAGCCTAGAAGCTGACAATCAGCCCGGGCACATGGGGCGGAAATTATTGTATCAGGAGGAGCTGGGAGATGGTGACCGTCCCAACACTTAAGACCCAGCACCTGGAGTAAGGGGGGAGAAAGAGAGAGAGCAAGAAAGAGGGAGAGAGAGAGAGAGAGACAAGAGAGGGAGCGAGAGAGAGAGAGAGAGACGGGGAGAGAGATAGAGAGAGAGGTAGAGAACGGGGGGATTCCCAAACACAATAGACTCTTGAGAATGTTCACGAAACACAATGTGACACATTGGAGCAGGCATCAACAGAGAGAGGAGAAAGCAGACAAAGGCCGTGGATCCATTTGCAGCCCTTATTGATTACTCGCTGTGTCCCCTGGGAGTCACAAAACCACAGGGAACAGCGGAGGGATGATGGACAGGACACCTCCCATTGGGATCCCAAAGCGGGTCGTTATACCTCCGTACGGCCATCAAAAGATTTACACGTTTGCCCTTTTTGATGGCGAGGGGGGTCAAGTGTAAAGTGGAGAGACAGGAAACAGGAAGTATGTGTGTTTCCAAATAAGGTCATGAACGCGTAATTGCGTAATACCCCACAAGTATGTTATTATCACAATAAATATCCTACAGTAAAGATGCATGTGGCCCTCTATTTATAAAAGTAAAAAAAAAAAAACATAACGAACACATACGATAACATTATTACTCATACATCCGGCCTACATATTTGCCTGTCTATAAATCCTCTGTTTGGTTGTCTCCCTCTATAGTATCCCTTCCTTTGCTGTACCAGTGATCAACTCAGTGCACAATCTCCCAGCTCTGCTAATCAGTGGTGGGCGTGATAGCCACAGAGATACAACACTATAGGTGACAGCGTGTCACATGCAGCCGCTAGTGTTCTATCTCTATGGTGATAGCTATTATCTGCTGTGTCTCATTATGGGATGGAAGCTAATTATCTTTATCCGTGGCGGTCGATTTTGGCTGCTAAGTAGGGGATGGCCAAGACAAGCTGAGCAGTGTTGGCGGAAGGATATCGGTTAGCTTGCTGTCCGTTTGAAATCCCTCCACACTATGGCAACATACTTAAGACCTTACCCCTGCTGTTCCTCGGGTGGTGTACGGCTGGAGAGGGATTAGGACTGAGGGATTCTTAACACCTGCTTCAAATAGGCATGTTGAACGATTATGTAAGTAGACAACCACACACACACGCGCACGCACGCACGCACGCACGCACGTGCGCACACAACCACAAACAGAATAGATTCTAAGCTGATTTTACAATACAGGCCAGTTCACTGCCATGGAAAGCTCTTTGTCACTGAAAGAGAACATGTTTGCTTAACGAGTCATCTGTTTTTTTCTTTCCTTTTTGTCTTTTCAGTAAGAATCTCCAGGGTACTTGTCTCTGTTCCCTTAGGCCATCAGAACGACTTCACACAGACAACTCTGGGACTTGACAAAAAAGATGCCAAACTACATAAAAACAAGACACTTTTACCTGTAGTACGTTTGCTTAAACAGGCAGAACTTGCAATTTTTCCAAACGATTCAAATGACTCATAGCACTTGTCTCTTCTTGCTGTCGAGAGGTCAAGATAATGAAGGCAGCTTTGTGACTGATTGTGCATTGACTTTCATTTGTTCACAGCGTGGTTGTGGAGCCTTGGCTACAGCAGCCTTCAGAAAACCCCAGCACTGCTTTGTTCACTCTGAACTCTAGTCTTCACCTTTTCCACCCAGAGGGTAGCCAACGCTGTCACTCAGCGTGCTTTGAGGCAGAGGCCCTGACCACAAGGACACAGCGACTCGTCGTATATCTTGAAACGGAGACGTCAACCTGCACACACTTTTTTATTTTTTCTCAGAGGATTAATGAGGAGAACCCGGGCTGTAGGGAGACAAGCTGCTGCTGCCATCGTGCAGGCAGGCAGGCAGGCAGGCAGGCAGGCAGGCAGGCAGGCAGGCAGGCAGGCAGGCAGGCAGCTGCGGTGAATGGGGTTAACCAAGCAGAAGCGTCGTACAATAATCGATTCTTAATTTCATGCCGAGCGCCTTTGGATTCATTGGGACAGCACAGGGAGAAGGGAGGGTGAGCTCTGGTTTAAGGTTCCTGTTAGCCAGCGCCTTGTAAAGTCATGGCAGGGGACGACTGCTCGTGGAGAGGGGGGAGAGGCAGAGGAGGAGGAAGAAGGTGATGTGAAATAGTGCATTGGACCATTACAATGTGGCTGATGTTACCACTGAGCACCAAAGAAAACCTTGTTTAGTTTCTTTTTTGATGTTGGCTAATTAAAACACGTGCCAGGATTTATTCCCGGAGGAAATTATTGGTCTCTTTTAGGAGCCCCTTGGACAAATAATTGAATAAACAATGCTGTCGACTTTGCGGGGTGATATTTCCTCAAAAAGCTTTTCTTTGGACTTCTTTGGCGGGCGCAGTGCTCAGAAGCTAGCTCGACGGCTCCATGCAAGCAGGCTGCTCGCTGTGCCAGACCCATTCCTGCCTTTGATATCCACTAACAGACAAGACAGAGCACTGAGAGGCTGCATCAAAAGTATGGTCAGAGGAAGTAGCTTTGTCGCGGAAACCTCGAAAAAAAGGAGCCAAGTAAAGAATGTTGTGTTTGCTGTGGACAATGTGTGGGCATTTCTAAACGAGGTTCTGGAGCAGTGTTAGGTACCCTGCTTTCCACTATCCTTGTGGATTATTCTACAATGCCAGGCAAAGAAAGATGCACATGATGCACAATCATTTATGGTCAGCACTAAAAGTAATGAGCAAGCAAAAGTAAAGCAATATCCCTTCGTAAACAGGAGAGTAGAACAATCCATGGTGAATATAAGTTATTATATGTTTTCGCATGCGATAGGGAATACAGAGCGCTAGGATGGGTGAGAGACAGGCAAACGCTGTCTACAGGGACGAGGAATTGGATCACGTTATCGGATTCTCCTCCACAATGACCTTGATAATAGCAACCCTTCCAGCCAATACACGCGCGCGCACACACACACACACACACACACACACACACACACACACACACACACACACACACACTGACATTTGGATAATCATCTCAAAACCAGCCCACACACACATACACAACACACCCCACAAAACACACGCTGGCAATCGTGCGCAGACACACTGACTGATCAGCCCGGGCCAATCCAGTGAAAACAATCTGAGTGTTAATTGAGAGCTGCAGCAGTTTGAAGTGAGAGTGTATCTCCCACACAGGGCTTAGGGGGACGCTCTGCCTTATTTACCAACTCATTCCTCTTATCAGCCAGGCTTAGTCCACAGCCAATGGGGAGCTAATGCCATCTTCAGGGTGCGGCGGCTCTCTCAAACCTGAGTTCACGCTGGAGAAAACCATAGCGACTTCCCAGCCTATCATTCATGGCAAAGTGGGCCTACTACTCTGCTGCGTGGAAAAACCCCAACGTCAGAGACCGTCCTGTAAATCACCCTGCTTACAAACTGTTTATGACAGATATATGTGTACTCCCTGAGATGATTTAAAAGCAAACAAATAAGCTGACAGGAATGGAGTGGAGATCTCCGCGCGCGTCGTGGCACACTGCCCCCCCCCTCGGAGATTGATGAAGATGCCGACCCTGCGTAATCGAATCATAACTAATCGTAATGAACAATCAGGAGGGTCGCCGCCCCCTTCCTAATGAAGTGTGCACATACGCGGGCGGGCACAGGAGGCCTGCCCACCTCTCCCACTGTGACATTCACAGGCTCCAGTGGGGGGGCTCCGTCTCCTAGAGGAATGAGATGAATCACTCGGCACGGACAGAGGAAATGAATAAGGCGTACATCAACACAGCTATGCATGGGGAGGAGGGGTGGGAGATGCATGGGCTTTGACTTGGACAAGCTCAGGGAGCCCTGAGGTCTGGGACCGTGGTTAGAGATAGGGAGTTCATCCAACACAGGGTCTGTCCTATTCTTTGCTGCTGTAGACGTTACCAAACCTCTTCAATGGAAGTTAAGAAGACGTGGTACAGCCTAGGGGGACATGGACTTGCTTTGCCACAATAACTGGGGTTAGAGTGTAGGATGAAAGAATGCATCTATCAAAATGTACTTCTTGCTTAGAGATGGACAAACTGGACAAAAGCCTTTCATTTGAATGTATTGTACAATCTAAATACAAAGCTTCCTCAGTTGAAGGAAAGAAAAAGTGACAATCTATTACAATTTACCGATAGAGCACAGTCAGGCATTTTATACCTTGTTCATAATGTTCTTTTCATGTAATACAAAGATAAGTGCACTATCTCACAGCAGTATCTATCAAGTGCCATTAGTTCCCCAGCCTCCCGTATGGGGATTCATGTTGGCTGGCCGACAACGATAGAGTCACTTTGAATGGATGGTTCTTGTGTTGGTGGCTGATAGCTTTGTGGAGGAATAGCGGTCCGGAGTGTTCCACCACATCAAAAGCTCACCTGGTCTTAGTTCCGCTGCACTGCAACACAGGCATACAACACTGAACATTACATTCAATTTATTGCATGGGGCTCTGTACACTCAGCGCCCTCCACATGGATATTAATAGCCCTCTGGTACGCGTCCCTGGAATGGAATGATGAAGAAATAAAAGCGCCGCGAGAGCTCTGCCGCCTCTGTGTTTAACCTAGAGGAAAATGCCATCATATATATAGTTGTCTAAAATTGCAGATATAAATAAGCAAGTGTTTTTCGGCTCATTCGGCGGGCGGTAGGTAATAAAAAAGGGAGCCAGGAACATCCTACAGCACGGGGGAACATTCCGAGATGGAGCTTCCAAGGGGAGATATGGAAAAGGCTGTGAGGGAACTATGTCGTTACAGACAACAAATGAGAACGAAGGCCTAGACCTAAGTGTAACATGGCTTTGAAAATGTCCATTAATCCGGCCCGATAGGAAGCCGGGAGCGGAGACAAGACAATCTCCCTCCCGTTGATGTGCGGATGGTATTAGAGATTTCCTCTGTCAGCTCGTTGGGCGTGCGTCCCAGATAACACCCCTTAACATCCCAGTTGCAAATAGGGAGGGATGCAGCTTCTCACCACCCATCAACCGCCAGGATTATGATCGCCGCTGCATCTGCAAATCCACTCAAGCATAGCACATTTATTTTACCCAGCCATATCACACCCCATATGGAATCCCCCCCCCCCCCAACCCCCGACAAGGCGCCTGTCTTTCTCATTGCCATGGCAACGTATGCTAAGCACTGCAATCACACAGTTAAAGATCTGGTGTCTTGACAAAGCGTTTCACACTGAAAATGTCTATTAGTCCTAGAAACTCCCGGTGGTTAACACATACACACACACACACCCACCCCTTGTGTTGTGTGCCGACATACTGAATAATATCAGCTCAGCTAGTTGCTGTGTTATAATAGGAAGCAGAATTGTAGATGTAGCTCTTTGTGATGCAGATGCTCATGTGTAATGAGCACTCAAGACTCAAATCCAAATCCATAACAGCGAGTCAACCACAACAGGCTGCTTCGTTTCATGCCAAGCGATGAAATGGGTAAGTTCAGCTCCATCCTCTTATCACTTGGGCAGAGGGCTACACCTGTTCACGTTCGGTTTGCAGATGGACAGATTAGCCCTCTTTATACGTATATAGTTCAACAAAAGTCACTTCAGGAGAGAAAACCTGAGAAGATTTTTTTTTCTCGATAGTAAACAGTAGTGACTTATATACAGGATGCAGTTTTGTTTCCTAGGTAATTTGCTTTCAGACAGTTGCATGTTCTTCCTCAGTAATACATTATTTCACATGTTTGAGCCTGTGGGAATTGCATGAGAGCAACTCAGTGTCATCTTTCTTTGCACCAAAACAGACCGCATGCACTCTCTGCAGCTGTACCAGAAACCTTACTTTCAAGTCTTCTGAGAAACAAACAAAAGAAAGCCTACCCTCTTAGCATCAGCAACCTGTAAATTAAAACTCATAAGTCTGCAATTGAAAGGATTAAGTGGGATGTCAGAGCATAATGAACGCGTTCAGTGGCGTTTCAGCGACGAGCCCAATTGAAGCTTTCTCCCCGGCTATTTCTGAGACAAACCTACTTAGGCAGAGTACGAAGAGGAGAGACATACACACAAACAAATGGGACTGTATTATGAGGGAGTCTAATCCTACTTAAGTTCAATGCTCTTGGGTTACTTTTGTTTGAAAGCCCTCGTAAAAACAGAAGCACAACTGGTCTGTGCAACCCCTCACTGTATGACAGAGGATGAAATGAAGTGCTAAGGCTTGCTGCTTGAGTGTGTCTGTTCTTTTATACTGCAAGAACAGGAACTTTGAAATTTTTTTGAAAGGTTTTTGAACTTCAACCACTGCCTTTGTGCCCGCTGCTTTTGCAAAGTACACAAAGCCTAGGAAAATTCCTTTACCAAACAATGTTATCAATCCTGAAAAAAAATACATATTTGAAGGAGAGAGGGAAAAGCAAATAGGCAAAAGAGAATATTACTGCAACTTCAAAGATGCCATTTGAGACGACTTTTGAGTGACTGCTCTGTGCATTGATAATGTCCTCGTGGACATCCATTAAACAATAATTTGTCAACTTCAAGAAATGAAGCCATCAATAATGTATCCGGGTTAAATCCATGATGGAACAAAAAAACAAACAGTTTTAAGAGGAAACTGGGACACGTCCCTCTTATTGTATTGAGGGCTTCAGATGGCTGCTATGCTGTGTTGCTGGTGATCAATATTTAAAGTAAAAAAAAAATCAAGAAATCAAGACCATGTCACTAGGTGTCAAAGTCGTTGGCAATTCTACTCGTTCAGTGGGCCACGCGTGACGATCCCCTCTAAAATCAACTCTCTCTCTTTCTCGCTCTCTCACGACCAGAACGCGTTGCGCACAAAGACAATGGTAACAGAACGCTTGACAACCAGCCTGTCCGCGTGCGTCAGTCGCACTGCGTAAACAAAAGGCAACGTGAATAAAAACAGGCCTTCTGTTGGGAGAGTGACAACCAGGGCCAATCGGAACCGGCCCCTCGGCCCTTCCGCCCTCCTCTGCTACTCCACGGGGGAAGGGGGGGGGGGGGGGGGGAGGGGGCCGGACGGAGAGGGAATGGCCCCCCGGAGAGGATGTTGTTTTACTCGCAGATAGCCGGACAGGCGGTCGACAAGCCCCGAGGCCCGTCGGGATGTAGGGATGAAATGGAAAGGAGAGAACACCCCCCCGGGTGTTGGTGCTGCTGTGTTTCGGAGCAGGGGCAACAGACAGAGATGGCAGGGCCACACAGCTCTACTGGGCGTCGTGGAGCAGCTCATTGAGCCCACGAGTGACTTTGTGCAGCGCACTTTGACAAGGCCGTATGAGATGGGCTATGTTTTGTTTTTTTTGACAGAGACAGCAAATGCGAGGATAGAATTGTGCTTGTTTGTGGCCCACAGGACATCCTCTGCACCCCCTCTCCAGGGGCTGAGGCCAGGGGAAATTGCTTCTCTTTTCAATCTTTCACCTCCCAGAGCAGCCTGTTTTCTTTTTCACCTTCCCAGTGGCAATCCTTAGACGGAGGGTAGCGGTCGCTGACCTCCGAAGCAGACACACCAATCCCAATGAGCAGGGGGGGTTTCCGTGGCGATAATAGGCACCGGGGCGAGGGGTCCGGGTATACTGGGTTCATCTGGCAGAAGTCGAGTCGCATTTGTTTCATCAGTATCCCTCGTCCTATCAGACACAACAGTAAGCCAATTCCTGGTTTAGGGGAGGGAGATTGCCCTCCACAACAGAGCTTGTTTCAATATTGCATCAGACCCCAGAACTTCCTCACGGTTCCTCAAGCCTTCAGGGCAAACGTTTAATATTTAGATCTGCGTTTAGATCTGTTCCTGTTCTGCCTACAAAGAGACTGGGAAAAACTTTGAAACACCATGAACTCCACCAATTTACTCAAACTTAAAGTGTTTAAAGTATCATTTAACCACAATATTTGTTTTATTTATAAAATTATATTTACTTACAAAGTAAGCCATCATTTATTCTCTCTCAATAATTCAGATCTCTCTTTCTCTCTCTCTCTCTCTCTCTCTCTCTCTCTTTCATCTATCCTACCAGGAACCATACAGTAGTTGTTGATTGATGAATCCAGGGGTCAGATGGGGTTGGCAATCAGCATGGGTCTTGATGGTCTTACCATCCAGTAATGTAGGCTGTTACCCAGATTAAAGAAGGTCCTGAGCTGAGTGCTGTAGATTGTCTGGATTTAGGGATTTGGCTCGAGGGATTGATGGTAGTGGTGCGTGTGTGCAGGGTTAGGGTGGAGATTGAGAGCAGATGGCTGTGATTTTGCAGCGATTATCTCACCGGCATTGTCACTGATCTTGTCATCCTGCTTTATTTTCCCAGGAAGCGAGGGCTCATCTCGGACACTGAGCAACCCCCCCCCCCCCCCTCTCTCACGTTGTGAATCCTGCTGATATGCAGCGTTTCAGGTGCTTCTGTAGCAACTCCACCTGGGACATGCATGTGGGACTCCTCTGTCTTCTGCCCTCCCTGCCTCCACATGTTAACCTATGGCTCTGTGGATCACGGTGCTCGCCGCTCACTCACACTACAGTGTCCGTTCCCCTACAGTGCCGCGCTGGTGAAGACCACACGTCTTGGGATCAGTGGCCAAACAAAAGGTGGTGCGGTGGCAGCCGACGAGTGTTTAAGCCAATCAGATCAGTCAGCGGTGAGTGTCGGCGGGTGAGCCTGACGCTAATCGCGGCTTTTCGCCACGGCCAGCTCGTTGGAAACACTATTTAGAGCTGCCAGGGTTGTGTGCCAATGCTGCTTAACCCCACCATGCTAGGGAAATGCCCCACTAGGTAAAGAGACACAGAGCCAGTGCGTTGTATTGACAATACATCTCTCTATAACTTTGAACATATGTCTGCTTTAATTCTTGGCACTGCAGGGAGCAAAGTTAGCCCCCTATGGTAGTATTCTGTGACAAGCCGAGGCCAACAGGGGGTCAGAGCATCTTCCTCACCCGGCACACTTAAAAACAAGGTTAATCCTCTCCCAGTCTGGGCCTTTATTTTGGACGTGCTAATCTCAGTGCTCCATTTAAAAGCTCAAGGGCTTTGAGGCCCACACAAATGCATACTTTGGAAACCCAGGAGAGAGAATGGCTGGGCGTGTCTACACGTCAGTCTTCGTCGTCTAGTCAAAGCACCACACTGAGAGCTGAACGGGAGCTCATTGGTCCAGCTCCGCTTTGAGCCACGCGCTAATCATATCAGTTCATTTTCTCATATCTCGCACACTAGTTTTCTGCCTTTTTAAATCATTTTTTCCCTGTTTCTTCCAGAGACGACAAAAGGGTGAATCAATTAAACCGACGCAACTGTCTTTCTTTCTCTAAAGGCCTTTTCACGCATTATGACTGCCAATCAGGCCAGTCAGTCAGTCAGTTAGCCAGTCAGTCAGCCAGTCAGCCAGTCAGTCAGCCATCTTACAGCGTACCATTGGGATGACACATCTCAGAACACAGACGTGTAGGCCACCCCTCTATGCATTGTTTAACCAAAAATAATAAGAATCACAATAATACTATTTCAGTTATTGAAACAAGAACGATACTGTGAAAGACTATATTCTGCACTTGCGTTATTTCAGCTTGCCTTTACTTTTCTGTCCAAATATACTTTTCTGTCCAAATATATTGTATCTAAGAGTAACAGGCATCTGGTGGCAAACAAATGACAGGTACTGTATACACACGGAGAGATTGATCAGCAGCCAATCTCCCTGACAGCCTCCCCGGTAAGAAACGATGCCTGTTGGATTTATACACGTGAGTTGTGGGGACATCCCCCCCACTCGAACCAACCCCTGAAACCACCACTAACACACACACACACACACACACACACACACACACACACCATGTCGGAAGATCCATCCTCCGTCTGCTTGATGGGGCCTGTCAGGGTAGGGGGTGATATACGGGGCCCAGGGCAGGTGGCTGGCCTGGGGGCTCTAAATTTAGAGGTGCTGGCACCGTGGTAATGGGAAGGGGCAGGGTAGACGGGGCAGGGGCAGGGCGAGACGGGCCAGAGCCTGATTGGATTGGACCACAGACGTTGCTTTGCGTAGCTGTTTGGAAAGTAGCAGTGCAGGGTTGTGTCGTCGGTGAAACCCGTTGCTGCAGAAGCGGAGCGGACGAGTGACTCATTTTTTTCCAGGGTCTTTTTGTCTTTTTTTTACCGCTTGTTTCCTCGTCTCAAGCATCTGGGTCCTGCCGTTGAAATGCAAATGTGCCACTCACGTCTCTTTCAATAGGACTTTAGGAAAAGATGGTGCGCTGGTCTTAACACGTTTTCTCCAAAGACATGGAATGTTTTCGCAACTTGGTATTCCTCCTGGAGCAATAGCACATTATGCCCCATACCCTTAGACAATTGAACAACTATAGCAATAACGAATGGAAGTCCAAAAGCAATCCTTTTGGTGGATAAGGTTTTGTTCAGTGTAATAGATCAGCAATGCAAAGACCCACAATATGAATAGACAATGTAGGATCATGATTACACCATCAGTGGTTCAGTAAAAAAAGGCCAAAAAAACAACAGTCAAATAATCTGCTGATGCTATACAGGGATTGGGAAGGGTCAAGGGTCATTGAGGAACAAAGACAAAGGTTTGTTCTATAATTATTAGTGAGGTTTCCACTAAAGATAAGAGAGTGAAACTTAAAGTCCTAAAAAAAAAAAAATACATACACTTCAAGGGGCTTTGCTGCCAGTTTTATTGTTGTTTCATATCCATCACTCTCTATTTAATGTGCATTGAAGAATCACAACTGCTATTCAAATCAATAATACATTTCTAAACGGACGGAAAACATGTTTTACCATCTCTCTCACGAAGAAGCTGCGCACTTCAGTCACAATTCACATTCAGACGCAAGCCAACACGGACTCACGCAGTCACACACACACACACACACACACATACACAAATACACGTTCAGTAATTCAATTTCCCAGCAGGTTCAGAAGCACTTTGAGTAAAAAAACTGAAAAGTAAGACATTTGCAGAGAGAAAGAAAGCACAAACGTTTGGATTGACGGACGTCTGAGCTGGCAGTGTGGCTAGTGTTTAGCTCAGCACGCCGAGTCCTTTTCACTATATTGTTGTATTTTATTGACCCAAATGACACCGTGCCTGAACACAAAGGAGGATATAGCGGCGCGCCGGTCTCTTTGCTACTTCATTATGCCATCCTGTGAGTTTGCATGGCTTTTCTGTCCACCTGTTGTGTCTTATGTACTCATCGTCTCCCTATTCATTCCAGTCTATTAGCGTCCATACCAGCCCTCTTCAAGGTTCCGTAATTGTACTAGAAAATTGTTTTGTGTGTGATATTCTCCCGGTTGTATCCAACAGAGCCTACACGCTGACTCTGCCAGGGTTGGAAACCGAGCCTCTGTCACTGTGTGACCATGTCGTTCTCACTTTGGTGTTTGTGTGTCTATGTATATATCTGTGGTAAAGACAGACAAAGAGATACATCAAAAACGATGGTGGCCAGTGCCTGGTTGTTGCCATGCCATAAAAGGTGAACCGAGGCCGAACTTGCTTGCATGTGTCTGGTTAAGGCAATTAACTGATACACACACCTGAAAATACATGAATGTTGTGCCAAATTGTGGTCATAACCGACACTTTGAGAGACAAAGAGTATGTTTTTTACTTCTTCATAATTTTTTTTTTTTTGGGGGGGGGTAATTTGCCTTTTGTGTCGGCTGCTGCTGTCAGCACGTGTTACGGTTCATGATGACTGCTCTGTTGACGAAACCTGGAGAAAGAAGAAGAATGTTTGGAGGGAAAAAGAATGCGTTTCCACTTTGCGGGCTCTGTTTAAGCCCTCAGAGGGGTAACCAGCAGTCTTCTTCTACTGATCAACTGGTGACAGGCCTTTGATCAAAACGGCACATTCCCCAGCAGTTTGTATAGCACTGGTCTGAAGGGGGTACGGCCTGAGCTCTGTTAGTGAACTGCTGCTGTGCATTTGTCAGTTCAGCGCCTCCCAGTTCACTTTGAAGGAAGTGCCGCTGGAAAAAAAAACAACTGACAAATTAAAACCCTTGTACAACCAGTGGAGAATTAGTTGTAACTCAGGAGGAATCGAGACAGTGAACAAGCAGTGTTCTCTTCAAACGTACGTTTCTGGCTTGTTTGAAGGTGTCTGTGGAGATCGTTAGCTCGAGTGTTTTCGCTACGGCGAATGCCACAGGAATCATTTAGATGGCAGTCAGTAATGACATTCCCACTGTAGCGCCATGGCTATCAGCTTGTTTAGGCGAAGTGTCCCGAGTGACAGCTACTGTGGTGAGGGATGCAAAGCGCATCTCTCTGTAAGGCCAGATTCAGTAGGCCAGCGAATTAGCTGCTGGGCATTGGGCCGCTGTGGTGAACTCAATCTCCTAGCTAAATGACTCTTAATTCAATGTGCCCTTTTCTCCTGGAGAGTACCGATACATTTAGCAATGGAGGTGCTAGGGGGTTTAGATTGACTTGTGTGTGTGTGTGTGAGTATTGTTTGTAACAGTGTGGGGGAGGCCAGTGTGAGAAAAAAAGTCCAATCGCCTCGAAACCTTTTTCTTTCTCTCCCTTTCCTCCATCACAGTCTCTCTCTCTCTCTCTCTCTCTCTCTCTCTC